>PHNY01022742.1:750-15382 GCA_003724115.2 Anethum foeniculum | reverse complement strand
TGGATTGGGTTACAAAATAATTTTTTATGGGTTGGGTTGAAAATTTACTAACCCGATTTAATTGGTTTGGGTTGATTAAATCCCTCAACCCGCCCAACCCGATCCGTGTACACCCCTACTTGCAGATAGTCCAGGCAATCCGAAGCTCTATCACAGATCTTTCTTACTTGGGTAGAGTCATTAAGGAATGTCGTGACATTCTTGCGAGTTTAGGCAATAAAAACGTAAGTTTTAAGTTTGTGAAACGGTACGCGAATAGGGTAGCTCACTACTTAGCGAGGTACAGCTGTTCAATTGCTGATCGTACTTAGAGAGTGGGGAATGTCCACTCCGAATTTCATCATGTACTGATAAATGATTTGCGTGTTTAATGAAATTTCCCTTTCTGGTTAAAAAAAAAAAAAACAGAGGGAGTATGATCTTATGTGAAGAGATCTCAATAATTTAAAAAATCACTGACATATTGTTGAAATGATTTTTTCTTAATATCCCTTAATTAAAACCTCCAAATTACAAAATTATTGGAGTTGTTCTCAAAGACAAGAGAAGCGTCAATCAAACCACCCTCAAAGTCCTGGCCAAGCGTGTAAAGTAATTTCTAAATTCTAAGCGCGTTTACGTTTCTAAAAAAACAATCGCTACACCCCCAAAACTCACCCCTTATTCAACCTTCCCCCGTGGCCCCACGACCAATTGTTCAATCCCGAAGAAACAATAACAGGAGCTGGTAATTATATAATATTGTTAACCCAGATATGTGTCGGGTTAAAAAATATGTGTTGGGTTAAAAAATTTCGAATTGAATCGGTTGAAAAATGATCAATTTAAATTAGATTAGTCGATTTTACAAAACCATGTACAACCCTAATTTCTAGAATAACACTCTTTTTGTTTTTAACAAAGTTCGAATACCAATATCTTATAAAAGAAATAAGACAGATATGGTTAATGAAGAAACTTGTTGTTGTAAATTACTCATCAATCACCTTTTTGTCCAGTGACAAATGCCCTAAGTTTTTTAGAAACTTGTCCCATTGAATTTTATACATTACTTTTTAGTATGTTTTTTTAAGACTCGTTTAAAGTATAATTTTATAATTTTATAATTTTTTTTTCTGTTAAACTTTTATTTAGAAGAAAAAAAATTATGAAACTACACTTTATAGGACAGAGGGAGTAGTTATTTTCTATAAGACAACTCCGAAACTAGAATAATATTTTTCTTGCAATCTTTTGGTTTTCCTTGATAAAGGTAATTTTCTTGTTCTTCCCTAAACAAAATTTGTCCTCTGATTTTATCTTCATTTTTCCTCTTTCGGAGTGAACTATACTAGTCGCTATTGTATATATTTCGCAATATGTTCGTATGCTTGAAACCTTTTGTAAACTTAAATTGACGAGGTCATAATTTAGCGGTCTATATCGAAATACATATAATAAAATTTTATATAAATTATAAATATAGTTTATACTCTTTTTATGATTTGTTGGTATCAAATAAATAGATTAACGCTTATAAATAAGTTAGGTGCGATACAACCAACTTTTAATTCAAATACAAGATAAATATACTTATAATTATAAAATTTGATCATATATTTATAATATGTTAATGAAATGTACCGTGTATATTGTTGTAATTCAAGTCAAGTCGAGCTAAATATTCATTAAACGAGTTCGAGTCACCTAATGAACGAGACAAGTCCAACCGCTGGTTTAAGTTAAACAAACTCAAACCTCTAACCCAATTTGACTTGTTCATGAATAAGTCGAGTTTAATTGCGAGTCAAACGAGCTGAGTCGGGCTTCATCGCAAGATCAATAATTAAAAAAATAAAAAATTAACTAATTTTAATGTTTAAATAATAAAAATAAATTTTAATAATTATTTATTTATAATAATAAATGAGTTCGACACAAGTCAGGTTTACAAATTCAAACCGAGTTTGACACATACTCGGCTAAGCTCATTTAACTAAATAAGTTCGTAATTATGTTCGAACTCGTCCCGTCAAGTTGAGTCTTATTGAACGAGTCCAAGTTCAATTATTCGCGAACAACACGGCTCGAATTACATACCCGCTACGTATCTACGTAAATCCTTTACAAATCGGTACTTATCTACAATTTTTCCTTAAAATATGCTCGAAAGTCGAAACCTTCTGGTTCCGGAATTTGAAATATGTACAATAAAGCAGTATATATAAGAAAAACAAGATTGGCCTTTGATTAATTAGGAAAAAAAAGGAAGAAGAAAAGATTGGCCTTTGATTCTTTGAATGCAAAAGGCAGAAGGTGAAACTGTAAGCATGCGAAACAAGACTTGTCAGCTGACACATCATGTTTGGATTTTATTCTAAAAGAATAACCTCATCAACCTACTGTATATACATGTAAATTATCTATACATACACCAAAACACTGGTCTTCCCTGACTTATCTACCTCTTAAATAACATCATTTTCTACATTAAAAAAAACACATAAGTTCTAGATTGAATGCAACACATATTAGTTTGGTGCCAATAAAGTTTCGATCTTGGGTTAACCCAGATCAAAATCTTGAATACCCAGGTGGATTCTTGTGCCTTTTGATCAGAAACAGTGTTTTTCCCAGTAAAATTTTACTTAAGTTCAAGATTTTTTATTTTTTTTTTGAGTTTTAGTGTGTGTATGTATATATGTGTTTTGTTGGCAAAGTTGTATAGCTGAAGTGATGAGGAGGTAAAATGTGAAAAGTATATGTGTGTAAAGATTTGGATTGATGGGTAATTGTTACAGTTCTGAAGTAGATGAGCAATTTCAAGGCCAACAGCAAAATGGTCAGATTAAAAATACTAATCCAGGTATGTCTTGAAGTGTTTTTTGTATTATAATCTCCTGTTCTTTTGTTTGGGTTATGTTACTAGATTAATTTACTGAGATGTTGAGATTGGAATTCGAAGTAGATTATTTATGTTGCAATTATAGAAGGGGGTGTTACAGTTGATGATCTTTGAGGATGTCTTTACTGGAGGAGTGTTAAAAGTTACTTACATTGAGGATGTGTCTTTAATGAAGTAGATTATATTGTTATTGCATTTACATCTTAGTACAATTCTATGTTGATGATCAATTGATTATTGAGGTTGTCTTTACTGAATTAGTATTACTACTTACAAGTTACATCTAATTGCAGTGTCGTTTATAATAAGTAGTAAAGAGTTTCTTAGTTTCTTGTAATTGTGTATTGTTTCAGCTGTAATTTCAATTCATTTTAGCTTTCACTTGTGGAAATAATGTTATTGTAATAACCCAACCGAACCACTCCAAACATACTCACTACAGTATATCCCACTTGTAAGTAAGGTTTGGCGATGGTGACCTGCTTCTAAGAGTAGAGAGGTTATTTTGGTGAAGACACCAAATTTTTATTTTTATTCTTATTGTGACACAATTGGTAAGTTTTTGTGATTTTAAATTCACAATAAGGTGCTCTTGAAAGGAAATTGAAGTAGAAATACAATGACATAATATAACAAAAAGAACCTTATAAACAATGTAATAAGTGGGATTGAATTATAGTCTGTTGAATTGAAATAAATGTAGTACAACTCATGGATTCGTGTAAGGTCCAGTGACTAAATTTTGTGGAAAAGAAATGTTCAGAAACTGCAGTCATTGTGCTGACCGACCCCTTCGTCAATATGTACAGTTAGAACTAATCATGGTGTCGTGACATCACCCATCAAAGCAGATTCCAATCTCCAAAAATCTGCTGAATCAAACAGAACCGGATATGCAAGCAGTATTGTGGTGATACCTAAGGATATCAAGGCTCTTCGCCAAAATCCTGGGAATAGTAATCTTGATATCTTTACATATGAAGAGATGAGGTTGGCCACCAAGCGCTTTCGTCCCGACCAAGTTCTAGGAGAGGGTGGATTTGGAATTGTATACAAAGGAGTTATAGATGAGAATGTTAGGCCTGGTTACATCAGTACGGAAGTTGCCATCAAGGAGCTTGATCCAGAAGGGATCCAAGGCGACAGAGAATGGCTGGTAATTGTTTTTATCTTATGCTTTTAATAGTTTTGCTGGTAAGATATAGTTTTGGGTTTCTGGCGTGTTACTTTACACAAATACAATTTTTTGAAGAATAAAACCGTTGTTCATTATTCAATAGGAAAGATGAAACTTGCTACATGCCCTAGTGTCATGATTAGATAGTGAATCATTTAATGTCACTGGACTTATATTGCAGTAGGGAAGCGGTTACAACCATAGCCTCTGCTAGGTCGTCACCATGGACGTCCAGTTTAGACATGTGGTCCAATAAGGATAGTGTAAACAACATGAATGAGATTGGTTCATGAATATTTAAATATTTATGAAACATATTCCAAGCGTACCGTACCTCCTAAAATAAATAAAACAAAAATTAGAAGCTGCTTGCTAGAACATGTTTAAACATAATATTTTGGTGGAGAGTAAATTTCAGCTTAAAATATTTTGTCTGTTGGTGTCATTATTCAAACCTTTTCAAGTTTAAGCCTCTTTTTGTACCCCAAGATTGATCCTGTAACAGTTTTTAGCTAATCATTGGCTGAATTCCTATATTAAAAAAAAGTCTGAGTACCATTTGCGTAAAAATTAAAAATGTATCATAATAAATAAACATGTTTAAGGGTGTTACTGTTTATAATGCATGGTGTAAATTTTGGTATTCAAGAAATTTATGTTTGAAAGTTAAAGAATGCTGCATTAGTGAAGAGTGCTTGTAGTGGATGGGAAAAGCAAAACAAACTAGTATGAAGTATATTTACTAAGCTAATTAATTAATGTGTATGGGCTTTTTTAACTTGGGCAACTTGCCAAAGGCTTCAGGCGAAAGTACTATAAATTTATGTGTGAATATTACAAAGTACTGCTACCCTTGGGATCTGTCTATCAAGGATCATTAGACACTAGTTGAAAGAAGAGCCTCAATAAGCAAGCTTTCCTTGAAACCATTATTCCTGATCAAAAGATAAACCATATTGAATAACTCAAGTAGAAGCAAAGTGGTACTAGATCCTCTATGTGAAGGTTAGGTGTCAGTTTAGACGGCTTAGTGGCCATGTATATCCTTCTTATATATGCATAGATAAGAATTACCATACCAGTTTGATGCCATGAGAGGCTAAGCATCTTTTTCTAACATTTTCGTAATAGAATTACATTTATGATCGAAGGGCTTGGTTTAATAAATATTTTGTAATTGTAATAATACTGTTGTTTCTAAACTACTACTGAAATTGCCTTGAATGTAGATAAATCTTAACAAGTTTATGTAGATGTTTTCTTTTTGTGTGTGGTTATTATTTAATAAAAACTGATTTTCTACATTTGCAGGCTGAAGTTAACTATCTGGGACAACTCCAACACCCTAATCTTGTGAAGCTCATTGGGTACTGTTGTGATGATGATCACAGGCTTCTGGTCTATGAATACATGGCATCTGGGAGCCTGGAAAATCACCTGTTTCAAAGTAAGTGACCCATGCCGATTGAAGCTAGAGAGACGTATGCATGTGTTCACCTCTTGTATGTCATAATACTGTTAATGTATATATTTACTATCAGTAAAGTATCACATTCCAGACATGAGATTATCACCTTTTAGACATCATATCTGGTTTAGAACATTTGATATAAGTAAAATATTATGCTTAGAAAAGAGCTGCAACTCTAGTGTCAATCGATATATCATGACATAGTATCGAATTTGCACTTGTCATCCTTGCTGAACCTCCTATAGCTATCTTAGTTTTCTTTTTAATTATAGTTTTGGTCGAAGTTTGCCTCTATATGCATACTTTTGGTTTCATGTTATAATACAACTTGAAGAAGCAGTAATCTTTTAAACAGATGTGATCTTAAGTTTTTGGTCCTTTTGGATACAACAATCATGTTTCATAATATGAAATTATAAGATTAGTATTTTCATGTTGTTTTTGGATCTTATATTTAATACTTATAATACCTATGAGAGTTTTATAGCATAGTTGAACAGATAAGAGTTTGTTTGCAAAAGCATTTAAGATATTGGCATCTGGTATGAATTTAGCTGTCTTGTGCATTTTGTCAGGAGTGAATGTTACTATGACTTGGTCAAGAAGGATAAAGATTGCTTTGGATGCTGCAAAAGGACTTGCTTTTCTTCACGGTGCGGAAAGATCTATTATCTATCGGGATTTTAAGACATCAAACATATTGCTGGATGCGGTTAGTAATACTAATTTATATTATTGTGGAATTTCATACTTACCTTTAAGAAAGGCTTTATTGGTGAATATATTATGACTGTTTAGCCATATCTTCAACAGTAGAAACAGTCACAATGCAAAAGATATACTTAATAGAATCTTTTATCCTACATGTTAATCAAAATTGTTAGATTTCGCCAACACCATATTATTTTAATAATGAGCAGTATGAGCTTTGAACTCTCAGTTGATAGTTCTAACAGCTAAATATAAACTTAAATATGTAGAATTTCAATGCAAAACTTTCTGACTTTGGGCTTGCAAAGGATGGACCTATGGGTGACCAAACCCATGTATCAACGCGAGTTATGGGGACATATGGTTATGCAGCTCCTGAGTATGTAATGACAGGTACTTCATTGTTTAAGATCCTTTTGTCTTAGTTGTTGACAAATACAGTACTTCTTGTTCTACCACGAAGTGAGGCAAGTTGTATAAATATAGCTTACTTGTATAGAGAGCTCGTTCTTCTCTGACCTGTACCACGATACTGTTTATATGACTATACTACTAAAGGTATATTTAGTTTATAGCTGAGAGTTATGCAGTAATTCTTCCAATATCTAAGTATGTTAACAATTTTGTTATTACGCAGTAGATGTAGAGAACAAGTTAATTTTCTTTTTTTAGTTTTGCTGCTATAACATTACATGTCTTTGTTGCAAAGTGTTAGGACTTGTTTATGTGTATATCATCTCCATGAACATGGATTAGTTTATAGTTTGAACTGTATTTGTGATTCTTGGTCACAGGCCATTTGACAGCCAGAAGTGATATTTATGGTTTTGGAGTGGTGCTACTTGAAATGTTGATTGGAAGGAAAGCCATGGACAAGAGTCGACCTAGCCGAGAGCATAATCTTGTTGAGTGGGCCCGTCCAATCTTGAACCACCATAAGAAGCTTTTAAGGATATTAGATCCTAGGATGGAAGGGCAATACTCAAATAAAACGGCTATAAAGGTGGCTAATTTGGCATATCTATGCCTCAGCCAAAACCCAAAAGGGAGGCCTCTAATGAGCCAGGTTGTTGAAATACTCGAATCACTTCAGACACGAGCGAGACGAGAAGATGTATCAATTCAGAGTGGAGCAAGTGTAACTCTTTATGAGGTCCCAAAGAGTGTTCCACAAAATCCTACAGAGAGCAAGAGTAAGCCAAATGAAAATGAAAGAGAAAAAGATGTAGAAACGTCAATGAGCACGCCGGCAAAGGTAAGGAGCAAGAGTGAACCTCCAAAGGAGAATGATCTCTATAATCCTTATGATGACACGATATCTGATGAAAGATCTGATTCATTAAGAATTTGAACTCTAGCATCGAGCTCAAAGTTTAAGCTTCATATATAAAGAATCCATATCTGGGAATCTAGCTTGTGTACCAAGCTCATGAGCTTATTATCAGAGGCCGGAACAAGTTTACAAGGAGAATCATTCTGTAAAGCATCCCTTTTATAAGTTTTTTCTTATAAGCCTAAAGTGTACAAAGACCTTAAAAAAGATTTTCACTTTTACCAATTTAAAATTTGTTATAGTTCTTTCTTCCTTTTTACAAGAGCTTCGGAAGCACATGACTCACCTTTACTTGGAGGAGCTTTGAAGCTGGTAGCAATGCAGCAATATACTTGGATGTTTGTAAGATACATCCTGCTGTAGTTTCTACATAGCGTTAGTCTTGATGAAGTCTGTCCAGGGTGGTTTGAAGTGAAAGTATATTGGTCAGATAGATTTCTTTCTCCCGACAAAAAGAGGTCGTGGTTCAAGTTTCAGTATGTCTAAGTTCTAGTTTCTTTCTCTTAATAAGAAGAGGTCGTCGGTTCAAGTTACATTTGGCGAAACTTGGATCAGAAAGGGGGAAAAAAAATATATTTAATTGCTTAATAAGATAATAGACATTCTGTAGTTTTGCAACGATATGTTGAAAAATTCAGTTTACATTAATTATGTAAGGATGCGATTCTAAAGTGAGGAGAGCAAGAATAATTGTTGTTAAGAATGTGATATTAAACTTCATATTCGATACATTTTTTTGGTAATATCATTGTGACTCTGAGAATGCAAAACGATGTTTTCACTTTTTCAATATTAAAACGTGTTATTCACATTCTCGGTTAAGTAATGTTAATGTTTCAAAAATTTGCACGTAAAATTTTATTTCCTTTACATTGGATAAAAAATTATATATTGAAATTTTCATTGGTCTTAAACGTAGAGTATTATTAACCGTCGTCTTTGGCCCAACGGTTATTACTATCCACTCTCACGTAAAGTATTGTTAACCGCCGTCTTTGGCTCAACGGTTGTTACTATCCACTCTTATTGATGTTGGTTTTATTCCTCTCTTCAACAACATAATGTTGGAGGACGGTTGTGTTACCCCTTTGTGAGCTTGTCCATCATGATCTTGCAGGTTGTCACCTACTCTATGTGGAGTCTTCGCTCGTGTCAGTTTACGTTGCTTGTGTACTGTCTTAAAGCTGGTTCGTAGCGTTTGTAGGGTAATTTGGGAGTTAAATTGTTTAGGTCTATCACGTTCATGCCGATTCGTGCTGTTCATGTACTATCATAAAGCTATTTCATAGCGCTTGTGCAGCAATTCGGGAGTTAAATCGTCTAGATCTATTTTTATAAAAACGACGTGAAAGTGATACCCTCTTATATGAAAATTTTAAATAATAAATATATCAGTCTGGTTATCATTGTTAGCCTTCACTCAAGAAATTTGGGCCGTGTTATTTCCCCTTACCGTCAGGTTCGTCCCCCTAACTATTGTACACCTTCCAAAAAAAAGACATAATTATTTATTGGAATTTTCCTCCGTCTTAAACAACACAACATATCAAATTTGTATGCGTTTTATTCCAACTCATCATGTATTGTTTATTTTTCATATGTAGCTTCGTAATAATTGCACAGAATAATTTTAGTCTGTATATAAATATACTTTTCTTAATTAAAGGGCCAATATGAAACTACTATTGTGTACGAGGAACCCAAGCACAGTCATGATGTTATATACATTATTTGTCTGGGACAAAAAACTGGGCCTGAATATGCAAGTAAATGCGTTTGGGCCAGGGCCCAGGTCAATACATCTGTCGTTGGTCACGCGTGGAGTAGAGCCCCACACAAATAGCCCCAATTCTACATAAACAGGCCTGCATTGTAGAAGGGTAGTCAAGACAGAGTTGCAGATTGCATAGTTTGTCATTTCTTGAATATTCTTTTTTCTAAATAATCAGTACTTACTCTTGGTTAGTTTGGAGTTCTAATTGTTCCGAAAATAAGATAACTGTTCTAACTTCAACATTTTCCTGCGTTGAAAGCTAGCAAAGTAAAACTCGGGACTCGAACTCTTAACATTTTATATTACTGCACCAATGGCCAAACTTGAGACTCGAACTCTTAACATCTTTACGTCAAGAGCACGAGATCACTGGTATATATTATATACAGAAATTTTCTGAAATTATAGATCCAGATAAAAATGTACTTGCCAATCCACGGTACAGCAAGGTAAGGTATGTACATTAGATATATACTCCTCCGTCCCACCCAATTATTAACATTTTTTAAAGAATGTCCGACATGTATTTTAAGATGAATATAAAATATAGTTATATAACTTATTTTTAAATTAAAAATAATTTACATAACTATACTTTATATTCATCTTAAAATGCTTGTCAGATACTCTCTTGCGACGGAGGAAGTATAAGCCAGAAAAAAAATTCTAGGGAGTGTCTGTGTATCGCTTGTGCGACTTAAGGCGTCCAAAGAGCATGACGACAATGAGAATGCTTTTTCCGCTGTCAGACCATCTTCCTGCAAATCCATAATACGCGTCTTTGCAACTTAAATCTGAATTCATTCGTCTTCCACAACTATATCCCATAGTGAATCCCACGTTCCCGTACGCACTACAAAACATAATTGTCCCACAAGGTTTAATTGGTTAGATTATTATGTAAGAGTTGAAACTGCTGCAGGCCTTTAACTCTTTCTTTGGTTGCTTATACATTCATGCATGCAAGATAAATAAGAGATAAGAAGATCTTGAAATGTAATTTAACGTACCTAATTACTTCGAAGATGATGTTGAACACATTGAAATTCAGTGGATCTTCCTTTATGCCCTTTCTCTCAGATATACAGATGAGAATGATGAAGATTATTAGATAAGTAGGTTCTGAGAGCTGCAGTTGTTTCCATTTGGATGTTCTGCGCGTAATTTTGTCGCCAATGTTTGAAGAATTTTCGCCATTTTTAACTGCTAAAATTGAAGCATATGGAGGAATATACCTGTATATGAAAGTTAGACTTAAGAGTATCAGATTCACGAGTCTCAGGGAATTATAATCTCGTGAATCTCTATCACATGGCTATTAATCATGGAATTGCTATTTTACTCTGAAATTATTCAAATGTATGTCTTATTGTCTTTTTAGTATATTGATAATATTAATTTATTTTCGTATTCAGATGGTTTAGTAGATGATCTATAACTCGCAAAAGAGATTATTCCGAGTATAGTCATATAATAAAAGAAGAAATGATATACAAGAAGAATACGGAATAAATACAAGGAATCAGAATTTTTTGTATAATAGAGTTTGAGGGGAAAAAAAGGAGAAATAATGTGAACAAAACATTTTTTTTAAATTGACCGATAAAAAATTTAGGACCGCTAACATTTTTCTTTCGTAATAATTGTCATTCTATTCAAGTGAAAGACCACGTTTATGATTGGAATATAATCATTCCTAACTTGCGTACCCAAGAGGCATTTAATTATGCAGGTAAGTGACAAGAAATAAGAATGAGTACAGAAAATGAATGGAGAACAAGAGAATAGAACTCACATCATAGCAGCAAATACCACGAGAACAGCTGGAGAGATGGTTGAGATATCTAACACAGATTCACCAGTGTGCCTTGTGTTTGTAACTTGAAATAAAATTGCCACCAGTTTCTCATAAGAATCAAGGACTTCAAATGCACCAGAACTATTGTTATTGTTATTCCACTCCATCGACACGAAAATCGCAAACTGAACTGTAATGAATCCTACCACTGTTGCTGCAATATAACAACATCTCCTCTTGGACATCAAATTTTTGTACCCCAATTTGTTGTAGTGATTCAAGATGTAAATGAACTCGGGCCTTTTCGTGAAAGTTTTCAAGACATTGAGTAGAAGTAGCAGACATAAGGGATATAAGGTGCTTCCGACGAGGCACTGAGGGATTAAAATGAGTAGAAGGCCTGTGTTTTTCTTGAACAGCATCATACTTTCGTTTGTTGGAAGGAAACCACAGTTTGCAAAGGAAGAAATCGCGGTGAAAACTGAAAATAAACTTACCTTAATCCCTTTGTTGTCAAGTACTTGTTTTGCACTTGGGACAGACTGCATATAGAGGGATAACAAGAAGGAGCTGAACATATGTGTTGCAAGAAAATAAGCTACAATGGAGTAACTCAAACAATTTATACAAGAAATGCGAAATCTCTCCTGATCATCAGATTTGTCGAAAGTATTGGTTGTATCTTGATCTGTCAAGCCAAGCTCAATTTGGTTTTCTGAGTTTGTACAAGAATTACAAGTAGAATTTCGAGGTAGTGAGGTGACAGATAGTGTATGTTTCTTGTTTAATTTCGATATTTGTAGTTTAACAAGGGAAAGAAAAACTTCTCCACCTATTAGCATCAAAAAGGTTAAAATAAGAAGCTGAAAATCAGAAAAAACTTCTATTTCAACAGTTGACATGCTTGACAGAGAGATAGCAGAGACAGCAGTAAAGAACAGATCTATGTCTCTAGGCCTCGACGAAGACGACGAAATCTTGAAAAGGAAGAAGCCCATTAGAGAGAAGAAAATGAAGTAAAGGAGATGAATCAAGAACGGAGGAACATAATGTAAAAACAAAAAGAAGAGATGATCAAAGAAAGACAACAACAAACATTTGCAGAAGTTGAATGTATCTAACACTCTTGTACATAATCTCTCCAACAAACAGACTAGTTTCTTGGCACTGGTTCTGATCATATTCTCCATTTTTGCAACTAGTTGATGTCAGATCATATACTATTGGTTGGTTTTGAATTGCATGGCTAGCTCCAAGTACCTAGTACAGAAGTATAGTGATTTGATGATCATTTATATAAATCTGAGCTCTAGTTAGCTACCACATGTTTTCATGGACCCAAAAGGCCAAAATTCAAAATTTGTAATGAATTCATATATATGGTTAACATTTGTAGAGAAAAAAGAAGAATCTATATAGAATTTATATATATAACTTACAAACTAATAAATAGTATATATTTTTTTGATTATTATCGGGTTAAGTGAGAATCGAATCCTATAAAAGTTAAAATTATTTGTACTTTATGTGGTCAATTTGTCAAAGTGCAATGGTAACACCGCATTCCGCAGTACCCCAGTAGTTGTTAAGCTCTTGTGTGTATGCGGACACGCTTGGGTGCACTGCACACACATTGTACACGTCTTGGTCAGAAATCTACAAATGATAGTTAGGATTTTAACTTTTCTGTTGTTGTTCTATTATTTGTAGCTATAAATTATTAACTTTAAACTTTTAAGTATTGTGATAAACTAGTATTCTAATCAAGTTTTAGCAAAAAGTGAGTATCTCAGAAATTGAGTGCATAAACTTCTTTTTCTGACTTTTAAGCTATTTCTAATAAAAGTTGATTCTATTTCAAGAACCCGATCGTATATATTTAGGTATCATATGTATAATGAGATTTCCACTATAAATTGTAAGTTGAATATAAATAAAAATGTAGTAGAATTGTTCCCAGTCAACATCGAATGAAATACAACAGTCACAATGTTTTACAATGAAATATTATAGTAGAAGAGTGCTCGTATTTCAACGTTGGTTGGGGTAGTATAAAGAACAATTGATTCAAATCAATATGTAACAGTTACACAGTAACTACTGTTTTTGAGATTCAAATCAATCTGTAACTCTAAATTCAATAAACTGAACCAATCAATTTTACTTTAATCTTATACATATTAGCAAATTATGAAAATTCACGTCATAATAATATTTGAAAAATACTTCATGCCCAAAATTGAAACTGGTCCCTAATCTATACTCATTATTAAAAGTAGAAACCCCCTCTAAATGGTATGGTATGTCATGTATACAGCGGTATGCCACTAAATATATTAAATTAATTTAATTGATATAATAATAATTACTATTATAATTATTAATTAACATAACTAATCTTTACTCTTTATTAAAAGTAAAAATAGAAACCCCCTCCAAATGGTATAATATATAATTTATATTACCGTCACTGAAAATACTAAACTAATTTAATTCATAGTATTATTATTATTTTCAAAAGCAAGAACCCTCTTAATGGTATATACTATTCATTAAAAACAAAGACGCCCTCATGTATGTCATTGCCACCTAATACTAAAATAATTTAATTCATAATCATAATAATAATAATAATAATAATAATAATAATAATAATAATAATAATAATAATAATAATAATAATAATAATAATAATAATAAAATTTATTGAGAACATAAACCCCTCTTATTAGTGAAGTTACATGTTAGGAGTCTATTTACTAAAAACTGAGAATGTATTAATTATTAATTAAGATATGAGTATATTAATTAAAAATTGAGAATATACTAGTTCAGAATATGTTAATTGAAAAATGTATTAGTTATTAAAATATTTATTATACCAGTTAAAAACCTAAATAAGTTTCGAAAAACTCTATATCAATTTGATATGGACTACGTGGCAAAGTAAATTTAAACCGAAAAAATTGAACCAGAAACTATAGAACCGAGATCCACTTTTAAATTCTAAATCCAACTGAATCCGAATCAATCCAATCCGAACTCAAATTTATTCAACAAAATCAAATTCAATAAAGGTCTGATAACCGGTTTGATCTAATACGGGAATTACTCGAACATAAAATTATTCAAAATATTAAATCTGATTATAACCTAAAACCAATCGAATTCATGCAAAATTAAAATTAGGCATAAAATGAATATAACCCGACCTACTCTGAATTGTATCCGAATATAATGTAATCGAAAATTGATTCGAAACTAAACCGATTATGACATGTCTAATATTAATACAACTACTAGCTCTCTTATTATAAGTTCTTTAATAATAATAATAATAATAATAATAATAATAATAATAATAATAATAATAATAATAATAATAATTAATGAAAATCTATGTTATATATACTGATACTATACATGTATCAATAATGAAAGTTTCGGTCTATTATTTTTCAAAATTGATATGACAAATATCTTT
>PHNY01022717.1:1707-17920 GCA_003724115.2 Anethum foeniculum | reverse complement strand
TGAAAAGAATATTAAAAGATAAAGGAAATTTTTATTTGTGGATTTTGGATTCTTGTTTCTAGAACTGTAACCTAAAAGATCTTGGTATAGTTGGGGTCGGATATTATATTTCAATTATTAATCAGGTTTTATTAATTTGAGATGTCAGTGACGACCAAATCCTCTGACCCCGGATTTGGGGGCGTTACATCGTATTTTACATTTTAAAATTTTATTAAGCAGGTTGAATCCGAAATTGACCAACATAATAATGGGGGATGGCGGTCAATTTTAGGGCTACAAATGAACAAAGCCGTTAGTGAACAAAACTCGGATCGGGCTGCTTAAGTCAACTCGGTTGGGCTAATTTTCTTAAACAATCCGATCTTAAATATGAAAATGAGCTCGTATGATTAAACGAGAGCTTTTTGTCTGCCCGGCTCGGACCTCGGACTCGGCTCGTTTAGCTCGGACTTGACTCAGACTCGACTCGAACTCGACTAACTCGATTCGGCTCGGATAATGTATATATATATATATTAAAAATAATGAATTTTTACTAATCACTTGTATAAAGATTTCAAATTTTGTTCACTATTTTAAGATATATATATTTTACATATTTTACTTATTATAAAGTAAAGTAGATGAAAGTTTTGGAGTTATCTCAGTTTGATAAAGTGAAAGTGTGAACTGAAATTGTAACAAACATACAAAAAATAAAAACTTGTACTTCAATTAGGTGGGAAATGAAAAAGTTATCTCCCGCTTATAAATATTAATAGTTTTAATCTTAGATACTTGTACAATTCTACTCGTGACTTGTGTTTGATTTTTATTAAATTTTTAATTTTTTATAGAATATTAACACAAATCCGAATTTTACATCATATTAAAATGATATAGACTAAGAAACAAGTGTAACGTGTGAGTGTGAGTATATCATTATAAGATAAGACCGGTATTTGATTTCGATATAACTTGTAAAATTATAAATTATGATTTAAGATTGGGCGATTAAAAAATATATGCGAACTATTAGCACACAACTCGATTTTGTTCGGACTCGGCTCGAATTCGGCTCTGCTCGATTGTTCGTGAGCAAACTCGGGTTCGGCTCGCTTATTAACGAGCCAATCTTGAACATCACTTTCGACTCGGCCATCAAACACGGATCGGTTCGGCTCGGTTTTAAAAAAAATTAAGTTCAGCTCGGTTCGGACAGAACTCGTGTCGGCTCTATTCGTTTGCAGCTCTAGTCAATTTGTTTTAACTCAAACCGTTTGAGTTGTAACTACTTTTTCTTAGAAAAAATATATTAGATTAATAGTATAAATATAATAGATCGTTTAATGGTGAACATATATTCTTTCAATCTTCTTTTTAATTATCAATAACATTTTTCACGAAATTTTAAATTTGTATTTTAAAACTTAAATATGCCTCTTTTATATCATAATATATATATGTTAACTTTTTGAAATAACGGTTTGATTTCAAAAAATTAATTTTGAAAAAATTATTTGGAAGAATTTTTTCAAATAGCGGCAAAAAAACTAATTAATTAAAATATTTATTCATTAAAACAGTTTTGTTCAAAACAGGTAAATTCTATCTGCTAGTCAAAACAACTTACTCAATTAACTAGTCAAAACAATTAATTTAGTCAGCTACAACTAACCGCTAATAGACAGATAAGACCATAAACTAAAAGAAACTCAAGTATGATCATTTACTAAATATAATATACAATTATGCTACTAAATAATTTTAATTAATTAATATATAATTGCTGGTCAGATCGAATAATCCACTTAATAAATGGGTCGAATTGTCAAATTTTTATAATTATGGTCAGGGTTAATAACTTCACCGAATACCGATATCGTGAACCCTCGAACCAAGGGTGGATTTAAGTAGAGGCCTAGGAGGTCTCAGAGAAATTTTTTCATATAATATTTTACTAGTACTAGCTTATATCCCGTGCGATGCACGTGATTTTTTTAAAAAATATATATAATTATATAATTTCTATTTAAACTGAAATTAAATAGAATTACATGCGCTATTTCAAAAAAGTAGCATATTTGTTATTTAAAATAGAAAAGATAACGTGTTTTAGTTAAAAAATGTTAATTGGCTAGTTATTAGTAATTATAATATTTTGTTCTATTTTATTAAGTAGAATTACCCGTGATATTTTTGGAAAAGGAAGTGTTTTAATTAGAAAAATAAAAAAGGTAACGCGTTTTAGTTGAAAAAGGTAATTGGTTTCTATAATATATTATAAAAGGATTAAAATAGGAGTTATTAGTAATTAATATTTTATTTTATTTTATTAAATAGAATTTCCCATTATTTTTGAAAAAAGAGCAAGTTTTGTTATTTAAAATATAAAAGGTAATATGTTTTAATAGAAAAAGGTAATTGATAAGTTATTATTAATTTTTTTATTTTTGTAAATAAAATTGCTCGTGATATTTTTGAGAAGAGGGTTGTTTTAGTTGAGGAAAATAAAATAAGGTAACATTTTTTACTTAAAAAAGGTAATTGGTTTAAAAACTAATATAATAAGGCCATTTAATAAAAAATAATAAAATTATTAAGTAAGGGTAATTAAGTAATTTCAGCAAGTACCGACCGACTGACCAATCGACCGACTACCAAACTTTTAATGTTTTGTCTATTATAATATAGTATAAATTTATCGTTTGAAATACGTATATTTTATCAAGTGCCTCTACTGAAAAAAGTTAAGTGCTGCTATATTATTTCAAGAATAGAATAGTTGGAGAACCAATTATTTGCTCTTACGTATATATTAAAATTTTATAAATAGATATTGAAAATGACAAAAAAATTTTGATATCAGTAACAATCAATCTTCCAACTTGTGGCACAACTTTCTTGCATATATATTTTTTTGATATCCTCCAACTTGTGACACAACTTTCTTGTATATACAGTGTCCCGCTAACATTTCTTTTGGAACCGCCACTGCATGTACTGAAATTGAAGCCGAATGGCGAGGAATAAAACCATCGGTGATTTACACACAATCTCAAACCCTTATTTCGTAAATTTTAAGTTTCGTCGTGCTTCCACCAAAACTCCCACACTACACACTCTTCAACATCCACCCGAGAAAAATGTTGGTCGTTGCCCATATGCTCTACTAGGACGTCTGCCTGACGAGGATCTTAAAGATTTTCTACCATGCGGGCGTATAGTACTGCCTCGTCTTTTTTGTAATGCTGATCTTCAAGTGGTTAGTTGTTGTAACTGGCTCATTTGTTTTGCATTGCGTAATGATGTGTATATATGGAACCCGTCAACTAGGCAATGTAAGAAACTTCCTGCTTGTAACCAGTATTACGCAAATGCGGTTAAGATAGGGTTTGGTTACGATTCTATTTCTGATGCCTACAAGGTTTTTACGGTTGTGCATGATAAATTGTTTGATGAAGTGTTGATTGTCGAGGTTTATTCAACGAGTACTGATTCGTGGAGAGAATCTCGGGAACCTGTATTGAAAAGTAATGAGGTGTATGATCCAACTAATGTTGTTGTAGCTAGACGGGTTGTTACATTTCTATGGAGGTCATGGTCGGTTAATATCGTTTGATTTGCATAGAGATATTTTTGGAGTTGTTCCATTACCAAGCTTTACGAGTATAAAGGAGGGGTCGAATGTTTTGAATTACCAAGGTTCTGTTGCCATGGTCTTTCAAACTGGACAAGAAAGGAATCTATGGACGTTAGATGATGTTACAGGCAAGGTGTGTCTTGGACCAAAAGATTAAGTACTGATGATTCAGATGATTCGATAAAGATGTGGATTTCCCAGTATTTGGGTGCAGGACAGTTTTATGGAGACGAGTTAATTGATCATCATCATCGTTGCTCGATCTTCAGAGGTGACGTATTGTTCGACTATGAGAAGAAAGTGCGCAAAATCTATTCACTTTCAAGACACAGAGTTTCTGCACCTTTCAAATACATAGAGACACTTGTTTCCCTGAATGGTTTTGTGTCAGTGGAGTGACATGCCAACTTAATTAATCTCCAGAAGAAACAATCTAGAGGTAAGTAGATATTAATTTCGTTCAATTTATTACTTATAAGTAGTTCTCGAGTAATTAGTAGTTTGCTTTAATTCATGAGTTGCTTAATATGACGACACAATGTGTGATCCTTAAGATATACAAGTGATTAGAGGAGATGGTCTCTGTTAGCCCTTGCCTTCTCTTCGGAATTATACTTTTACATTTTACATTACATAAGCATTTCAGAAGTCTATTTTTGGCCAGATAAGAATATAACATTTGGTTCTGGGAGTTACTGAGATCCCTTCTTCTTTATTCCCAACTTATTATTTAATTTTAGTCTCATTATATATAGGTTAATGCAACTAGACCAATAACTTGTAAACACTAGTGAAAAGACAGAGAGGTTATTTCGTCAATTATGAAAGTTGTAATTAGTTTCTAAATGTGCTCCTGGATCAATATTGATGTGAGCTATGTTGTTTAATTAACGACTATAATAGATGCTGTATGGAGTTTGCATATGTCTTGCAGTGTGTAGTTAAACTCACCAACTTAGGGTAATGTCAGGCACAATGGAGTATACGTATGTGTGCTTGGTCGCACACGCATGTGACTTTAGAAGAACATGTATAACTTGTTTGCACTCGACTTTCTTTTTGGAACCCTTTAGACCTCCTTGAGCTTTTCATTGGTATTAAGATTTATGGTTTGTTTTTTGCGGTGGATATGCATAGAGGTTAGTAATTATCTTACTTATATGGGAGTTAGTTAAGCAAGAACCAATACAACTTGTTCCGGTAATGTATAGCAAAAACAATCTGTTCAAGCCAAACAAAGCACAATACTTAACAAGTCTCTCGCAAGAAGAAATAAAAAGATTTGTACTCCATTTCATTAGAAAGGTTGTTTGCAGAAAAGCATATTCATCCACCACAAGTCCTTTTGCGAGAAAGCATCAATCATAAGTTTCATATTCCTAATACTTTGTTTGCAAGCCATGTCCTTTTACGAAAAAGCATCATTCATAAGTTTCTTTCTACTACTACTACGTTTGCAAGCTAAAAGATACATTTAATTAGTACATACATATTTGAAGCTTTCGGAAATAATGTAGAATTTTAAATATTTACGCACACATGCTTTTGTTAAATTTTGAATCATTGACTACTTATGTTGGTATAAAAACAAGGACAATTAAATATAATTGGATCAAACGTACAAAAATATGAAACATGCTTAACATTGATCAATCTTTGACAAATAAGAAAAAAGAAACAAAGATTGTGTAACATTATATGGTAAACAAGAATACGTCAAGAATGAGTGATTTTTAAATGTCTTTTGCCTTTTCTTGGAAGTGTATGTGACTTGGAAAGGGAGATAGGCACCAAAAGGTAGCTTTAGTTCTTTCACTTATATATAGCAACAATGTAGCATGCATAAGAGAAAGCTGCAAATAAACAATCATTTTTCACTTACTAAAATTAAGAGATGGATTCTGAATTATTTGCAGCTGCCATTTCAGGCAATAAAAATGTTCTTAAGATGAAAGACAGCGTAACCAGAGTTGGAGATCAGCTAACACCAACGAAGAATACAGTACTTCATCTCGCATCTGAATCGGGAAAAGCAGAATGCGTGGAACAAATTCTCAAAAAATATTCTGATCTTTTGTGTAAAAAAAATTCAGAAGGTGATACAGGACTTCATGTAGCTGTTCGAGGTGGACACTTGAATGTTGTTCGTGTGCTTCTTGATAATGTTAAAGCATCCGATATATCAGATTTTGTTCATATGAAGCTAATTAGGATGCTGAATGATGAAAAAGAGTCAGCTCTGCACGAAGCTGTTCGACATGATTACGTGCATATTGTGAAATTTTTGGTAGAAAAAGATCCAGGCGATGTACATTCGCCAAATAGGCATCAGATGGCTCCACTTTACTTGGCTACATTCAAAGGACATGTTGCCTCGGTTAAACTCATTCTTGCAAATTGCAGGGCACCGACTGGCATCAAACCAACTGATAAGGGTCCTGATGGCAGAACACTTTTACATGCTGCTGTTATGAGCGGTTCTACTGGTACGTATTATAAAACAGTAAATACTTTCTAGTTACATATAAGGCTTAATGACCTTTTATACCTTAAGATTTACACAAATATACCCATCAGCCCATGTGGTTTGAAACCGTTCCCTTTTGCCCCTGAAATACTGAAAACATATCTTTTTATCCTTGGACTGGGAAAAAAACAGTGTAAATCGGCCGGTCCAAGAATAAAAAGATACGTTTTCAGTACTTTAGGGGCAAAAAGGTACGGTTTTGAACTACAGGAGCTGATGGGTATATTTGTGCAAAACTTAAGGTTTAAAAGGTCATTAAGCCTACATATAATCGATATATATATATATATATATGTACTGAAAGTTTTGTAATATTTTTCAGAGTGTGTAAGATGTATATTGAGCAAGAATTCGAATTTGACAACTGAAAAGGACAACAATGGATGGACAGCATTACATTATGCAGCTTATTTTAATTTCTCTGAAATTATAAAAGATATTACTGAACAAGAAAAATCTATAGCTTATGTAACAGATAAAACTGCTGAAAGAACTGCTCTTCACATAGCAGCTCAACTTGGAAATCTTGCTGCAGTGAAACAACTTATAAAATATTGTCCCTATTCTTGTGACATGGTTGACAAGAAAGGTCGAAATATATTGCATCTCGCGGTGGAGTATAATCATAAGACTGTGATTGAATATATCTTACAAAATTCTCCAATGATTCAGAGCATTTTGAATCAAAAAGATAAGTTGCTTATAGGCGAGAGGTACAGCAACAACACACCTCTTCATTACGCCGCGATTCATGGCTGTTTCGTGCCAATGCTTATAAAACATAAGTTGGTACATAGAGATGCCTTAAACAAGGACAGTCTCACTCCTCTTGATCTAATTCGTCGTCATTCTGAAAGTGGAAGTGAACAGGTATGTATGTAGTTTTCCAAAAGTATAACCTCAAACCTCTTTCAAAAACTATATAGTTTGAAAAAAAACCTGCCTAGTTTTTTATTAAACATTTATTTTCTTTGCAGGAGAAAGTTGAGAATCTACTTGTACAAATAGGTGCTGCTCAGAACTTGAACCTCAATAACACACTTGATAAGTACAAGCATTTTTCACGCCAAAATGCAACCGACGAGACCCTTGAAATAACCAGGAAACTAACTAGGACACGTACGTTCATTGTTGCATTCATTGCGACAATAACATTAGCAGTTGCAGCAAATTTAATCAAGTTACCAGGCCCCAACATGTATCAAGATTACTAAGTTATCTAAAAGAATACCTGCATACATTTCAGTAGCTTGTATACTTACGGGCTCATGTCCAGCCAGTTGGTAGCACCGGTGCTTGGTCTTTCAATCTTTGATATGATCTGTAATCTTTTATTTCTAATTTATATAATGTAATGTTCAATGCAAAATATTTACAAAGCTCTGAAGCTGCAAGCAAATAAGGCATTTCTAATAATATTGAATAACAATTTTATATAAAATAATTACATAATTTTTCTTCTCAGCTTTCAATTTAAAAGATAAGTATCCAGACAAATGATGCATCCGCAGCCAAGGAATTAGGAAAGCAGTCAAAGAAGTGTATGATAACCTGATTGTGACAAGCAGAGGAGCAGATGGGAAACATAGCTAAACACTAAAAATACGGAAGCTGCAATATAATATTTCTAATTCTGTGCTTCCATTCTAAAAGTTTCTAGTCCACAAACTGACATAATACTTGATTCAAATAAAGTGCAGAATAATAAAGTATTAAACCCAAATATACAGCATAACAAGGAGATGGGAATCTGCTTCCATACTTGAGCCTAAAAGTTAGAAATTAAACATCTGGTGCAGGTTATATTAATAAAAACTACTCAATAGGCCCCAAGTAATCACCATCCAAGTTGGCAACAGCCTGAAATTCCCTTTCAGCCTCCATATACCTGACACCAATGACCATAACACGCAGCTTGACACCTTTCTCGATCTTTGCTGACTTCTCGCTCATAAAGATAGGGTTCTCACCGGGAACGAAACTATAACCCTGCATCTTGAGGTGCGAAAGATAAATGTGCTCAACTGGTCCACACCTCAGGAACACGCCATGCTTCAATATCTTATGGACTTCTCCTTCTAGAATCTCACCAGCAAAAGCTTTATAGGTGATGCATGAGAAAGTTACAGGAAAGAGCACATCACCAGAGTGCTGTCTGACTTTTCCTTCTCCTACTTTGTCCAAAGAAGTGACTGCAAGGAAATAACCAAGAGTACTAGTAGCTTTCTTGGCAGAAAACTCATCCAAAAGGCGGACTATTATTGCCTTCTGCAGTGCCAGTCCTTTGGCATCAAGATTCTCGGCAGGAATTATAACATTCCATTGCAACTGTGCCTTCAAAAACATTTTGGCAACAGACCTGTGACATCACGAAAAGTAATAATTATAATAATCACATTATTTTTCATAACAAACATTAAAAAAGCATTTGACAAGTTGACAGAGAAAGCTAGCCAATTATGACATCTAGATTTTTCACTACACCTTCTCCTTTCATTAGAACCGACCGACTGTAGAACAACTATAGACCAAACTGCAAGGGATTTTTGTGCAATCATATGTTCACGATTGCATGTTAAGGAAAAAAAATAACCCTAAAAGATGATACACTGAGATGTATGTTCCTGCTAATGATAGAGCTGATGTAGTGATGCTTAACAAACGAGGGCACATTCAAGAAGTTCCAGAAATCTAATAAGCAGCGATAGATCATTATAGGA
The DNA here is from genome assembly GCA_003724115.2 of Anethum foeniculum. Classification (NCBI taxonomy): domain Eukaryota; kingdom Viridiplantae; phylum Streptophyta; class Magnoliopsida; order Apiales; family Apiaceae; genus Anethum; species Anethum foeniculum. Next base: position 9,048 of record PHNY01022717.1, on the reverse strand, counting down.
TCAGTAATCAATCATGAGAACGAGAATAGAAAGCTTTAGACCTTTTGGAATTAGCCATATATTGTATGTATAATAGCAGGTAATTCATCAACTTGCACTTTATAATTCTCAATTCAATTTAAGCATATATTAAATCTATTTGTCTTTACAAGTTCAAGTTTAACTGCTAGTAGAGGCTCATATTAATTTTGTCTATAATTTGTTAAAGAGAAATTTATTTGTAAGCGGCCTTTTTCAACGTAATGATACAACACATGAGTTTAGGCAACACACAATCATCTCAATAAAAAGCCTTAACAACAAAATTGGGCAAATCTCAAAAATTCTGTACGGTAAATACTTTTCCTATGTATTGCCATCTTTTTGCAGTGTATACTTCCATACTAGAAAACTACGGTAAAACCAGAGGAAATTTGTAGTTGTAGTTTTTTTATAGAGAATAGATGCCCCCTTGTTAATACTATTTGATCTATTTCTCAGTCCCACTATAAAAAGGTCAAAAGTGCGGAGGGTGCAATCTTCAGGCACCTGAAACAAGTATGTTTCGTCATAGATCCAACTTACTCGTAGATATCGCCAGTTCACCACTTCATGATACAAATCATAATTGGTGACATTCCTTAAAAAATGAGACTTATGTAAATTTGCAGAACATAAACCATGACAGCAACATTGACCTTGGACATATAAAGCAATTCGACGACATTCCACTGCCTAAGGTATAGATATTAAAAAAATATATATGCAAATAAGCTGCCATTTGAGTCAGCTCAAAACCCAAACTCTAGTCTGATAGAGACGTTAATTACAAACTATGTTACTCTGACTCGGGTACGAAGTGTCAGACACGACACATATCCAAGTGTCGGACATGAAAAATCTAAAAATTGGGGAGACGGGGACACTGTCCTATTCTTAGACATGGGTACAGGGACGCAACATACTATATTAGTAAACAAGTACGTTAAGTAAGTCATCTTAACACAAATACCAATAAAACTTAGATTAGACATGATTTTGTGAAGGACCTTGTAAATCAAGTGTGTTCTCTACTTTTATCTCATTCTTGCTTTTTTCTTTTTTCTCACATGTTTATTATGAATCGTAGATTTGACTCATTTTGATCTTTAAATTGGTCAAAGTGTTCACATTTTAGTCAAAGGAGCCAATCCGACACGGGTACAGCGACCAAAACAGAAGAGTTGGAGTAACATAGATTACAAATACATGCTTCAACATGAAGATTGACAACTACAGAGCTACTCGACTGTCTAGGACTTAACAATCTAGTTAACAACATCTAAAGCCCCAACTGTCCAAAAATTCAACCAATTACGACAAATGGAACCTACAAACCCACTCAATGTTTAGTACACTAGAAACTTGGGTAACGCTCGAAACCCTAATTTACAACTAGTGAGTTACATATATAATTATTATAACAAATAGTACTAGCCTTTTCTCCAGCAACCCAAATATTATTACAGCTCAAATTACTCGAAACAAGTCTTATTTCGAAAAATGTAAACATTAGGGGTGGAAAAGTAGCAAACAATAAGAAGAGGGCAACCCCAAAATCATAAACATCTCATTCTAACAAGGCATACCCACCAATAAAATTAACAATTACATGCAAAACGATACAGCATTAACAAAGAATATTCAGGGCTAAATAGCATAAAATCACAAGAAAAAGACAACGAAATAAGGGTTTTGAAGCACAAGAAGTAAAGGGGGTTTTGGATTGCAAGTGTAAAGAAAGGAGAAGTAGATACAAGAAATACTTACAGTATAGATACAGAGCCTGAATTGTGTTTCTGGGTCTCTGCTGGAGAGCTTTGTCCTGCACAAATGGGAGGAAATCAAATCAAAAGTAATACACACTGTGTGTGTCACACTATTGCTATTTGAGACCTTTTGTTTGTTTGATATTCTGGATTGTAACTTTCTACTTTTGCTTTTTCAAAATGATGTCATTTTTTAATTTGTATTGAGATTAATATATACTCCTCGGTCCCTCTAAATTCTATAGTCCCTTTAAATCGTATTGATTAGGGACGGGAGCTCGGCACGTATTTTAACGCTCATTTAAAACATAATTCTATAAATTATTTTTAAAAACATTCTTCTAAATAAAAATTTAATATTGAAATTTAATTCAGAAAAATAAAATTTTAGAAATAAATTACGAAAGCATATTTTATATTTGTCTTGAAATGTGTGCCGAACATTGAAAAAAAACCTGTATACAAATCAAAGGGAAGGCGGGAGTATTAAGTTTTATTTATACTAAACTAAGTACTCGTTTAGGAAATCTTAAAATAAATAACTTATGACTTAAAATGAGTAAGTGACTTATAAGTGATTAGAGATGTTCAAAAAATTCGAAGCCCGAAATCCGATCCGATCCTGCGGGCCTTAAACGGGCCTCCTTTTTTCTTGAAAATCCGGCCCAGATAAAAGCCCGGATTTAAAAAAGCCCGGATAAAAGCCCGGTTCTAAAAAAACCCGGATAAAAGCCCGGTTAAAAATCCGAATTTTTTATATAAAATTTATGAATATACAATATATTTCATAAATTTTTAGAAACAATATTATAAAATTTGAAGCAATTGAGGTATATTTGGTTGAATTTTCTACTTGTTATAGTAAATAACAACCGTTAGTGCTTTAGGTTAATGAATCGTTGACTGTAATATTAAATAATATTAAAGAAGGGAACTGTTGAATATAATATTAAATAATATTATTTGTTTCGGTATCTAACTACTCTTTCTTATAATTTGAGATATCTTTTTTCTTCGGTACCTAAACTACTCACAAATTGAGTCACAAAATATAAATTAATATTTAATATATAATTAAATAAAGCCCGGATAAAAGCCCGGCCCGGCCCGGCCCGCGGGCCTAAAACGGGCCTCATATTTTAGAAGAAGCCCGGCCCGGCCCGGCCCGACCAGATTTTTAAAAAAACCCGGCCCGATCCGTTTTGAAAAAGCCCAGGTTTTTTAAGGCCCGGATAAAGCCCGGTCCGATGAGCTTTTTGTGCACCTCTATAAGTGATAAGTACATCAATACTTATAAGTTATAGAAGTGTTCGGATAATTTTACTTATAAGTTATTTCTTTTTACTTAAATGAATTGAAATAAATAACTTTTAGATATAATTATCTTAAGTCGTGAATTTTAAATTAGATTAACATTTAAAAACATATATTTTGAAACTGAAGTTAATAAAAAAATGAAAAACGAAAATAAGTTGAGAAAAAGTACGTCGTTACTGACATTCAACTTATCGGCTTATAAGTTGTAAATTCGACTTATAAGTTGGGTCAACAAATACGCGAGGATAAGCTGTTGCGAACTTATAAGACATAAGCTGACTTAAAAGCTGGAGCCAAACAGGCCCTAAAATCTGTGCAGTGTAACCATTAATATTTATATTTTTATTTAAATAAAAATAATATGTAATTGATCATATTTAAAATAAATGTTTAATTTTGAATGTAGTTGGTGAGATTCAAACATGATATCTTTAATTGTTTATATGTTTAGTCTTTAGATTTAACAATTCTAATTTTTTGATTTAAAAATTAACGGTTGTGATTGTTAAGGATAACTAAAAGAGGGAATAACCGAATTGAACCAAATTTTACCTCATTCCGGTTATTATAATTTAGTTCAAATTTTACCACTTTGTTAAGAATAAACATTAGAATATAAGTAAATAATTTTATTACCTATTTAAATTTAAAATTCTTTGCAATTTTAATAAATAAAATAATTTGTTATACTTAAAATTTTAATTATTAAATACTACAAAAATTTATTTTAAAACTTTTAAAATATTCTAAAAAAAATTTACGTGAACTTGTTGTATTTTAACATTTATACTATATTATAAAAGGCGAAATATTAAATTTTTGGTAGTCAGCTACTTTTCCGTACTTAGGCTTAATACTTAATTTTAGAGAAAATGCCCAAATTACCTAACACTCAACGTCCAGTGCCTTAATTGAGCTAATATAAGACAAAATGACCTATATACCTAAGTTCTGCATACCCTTGGCCCAATATAGTTATTATCAGTCTTATGGCCCAATATACCTACCGCTTACATCATTCACATTAGCGTGTCCGTAAAATATCACAATATTCATCCAGATTGAGGGGAAAAAAAAAAGAATAGATGGGGTGGGTAACTCAAGATCTACAAAATTATATGATGGAGATAATAACGAGAGAAGAGATCATTGAAGTGGCCTAGTAATACTAAAAGCATCTCCAACAGTCTCCTAGTTCACTCCTAAATATTATATAAATTATGTGACTTTTAGCAAGTTAGTGCATAAATTTTCGTGTCAACTCCAACAATGCTCTTTATCTTGACTCCTAAGCTATATAATATTCATATTTGAAATTTCACCATAAAAAAAATTTGAATGATAATATGTGCAAGTAAATATTTTATTAATAAAAATAGGTTAAGAGCTATGTAGTGACTCCTAAAATAGAGGAGAGAGAGAAGAGATGCTCTTAAGGATTGAAGAGCCACTAGGAGCCTTGTTAGAGCTCTATTTTAATCATACTCTTTATAATTTGATTTAAGAGCTTGTTTATAGAGGCTCTTGAAGATGCTCTAAGGGAACTGGGTTTACTACTCCTGAAGATGGATGTGTCGGAGGATCTTTTCATATATCATTCTGTATGAAGTCAAGCACAAGCACAACATCCTCGTCATCATTCCAGAATACTCGTGCAAAACAACAACGTTTGGGTAGCGTTGCTTCGTTTTGTAAACTTAAATTTCCAGGAGACCCGATTGGTAGTCGTGAATTTCTTTGACAGTGACGATGAGATCGTTAGAGAGACTACGAGTTTTGTAGACGTTGGAGTAGGAACTGGATCCGATCCGGTTTTGAAGCATGACCAATGATACGCCTTGTATAATAGCGTGTCTTCTTGATACTCCAGAGTCAGAAGCGTGGCTAAGGCTGATACTCCAGTTGTAGAAGCGTGCATTTGCAACACTACTATCCTAGTAGTGTATATGTGTGACACAGCTTTCATAGCAGCGTATTTGTTTGACACCCTTTTCACAATAGCGTATCTGGTCGATATAAAGGGCCAACAGCAGCACCTGTAGGTATATCAGTATATGTTTATTAAAACATAATTATTTAAGGCGTTCACCCCTAATATAATTGGGCCCTGTATTAGGCTTTTTTACTTGCATGTTGGATTGTTAAGGGTTTAGGACTGCCCAAATATTACTCCATTTATTTTCCTTTATCTTTCTGTTGTTGTGATCTTACATGGCATTAAGACAACTTTTTGTATTTCCTTCTTTTTTTTATTTTTTTATTTCTTTCTCTTTCCTCTTTTTTAGACAACCTTTATTACTTAGAAATTAAATATTTTCTCCAAAATTTGTTAAGAATAGATACTCAATTGTAAGATATATAAGCTATATTATTTTAAAAAAATATATCTCCCACACCCTTCATGTCTCCCCCTCACGCCTTCTAACCGATATGTAAAATATTAATTCAAATACTACAAAAGAATTATTTTTTTTTGCCAAATTTAGAGCAGATTTCATTAACATCTTGAAAGAGACTCAATCGGGACAAACCCCCAACTGATCATGTAACCAGGTTGAAAAACAAATAAACGAGCTAAATAATTAGCCGCCCTGTTTCCGAATTGCTTAACTAACTGAATACAAATATTCTGAAAATTAAAAATGAAGATAATGGTTTCCTGAGTAATCCAACCTGCATCTCCCTTGAAAACAGTAGCTTCACAATTGACCCTCACATTAATTCCATGGATAGTGCAATGTTCAAAGGACTCTATTGCAGGCCTCGTGTTATGAACAAATATTTTTTGTGAGAAGTGAGCACATGTGATTTTCACTACCGTTCTAAACACACCCCAGCTATCTACCTGCCGGACACCAGCTATAGACCTGCCGAAAGTGTTGTTGATGCGTGATATCCAGATCTCTCAATACACCATAAAGTTCATTTTCAAAACAACCATCACATCGCATAAAGCGAGACACATCGCACAAAGCGAGACAATCAAACACATAAATAATGACTCAAACAGAACGAAGCAAATTTTATTATAAAATCTGAGTTCTTAACCTTAGTATATCTGAATACTAAAGTGAAAAATCTCGATATTTATTCAAAGAAATTAAAAACAAGAGAAAGAGTGTTATGTGGATGAAGAAAGGGGATGAAGATAGAGACGGAGACGGAGATGGGTAGAAGGGGTGAAGAAGAAGATGAGACGGCTAGGGTTAGGGAAGGTGAGGCGGCTGACTCTCATGAGAGAAAAAAAGGTACAAAAGAAAAATTTTAATAATATATTATGTCGGAAAATTGTTATTAGATATTATTTAGTTATGTTAAAAGATAATTATAAAAGTGTACAATATATACAAACAACAAATTTTGTTGAAGTAATAAAATAATTTTTTGAAATACATGTGCTGATAAGTCCATAGTCATGTTCATGACCTTCTCAACTCTCGTAATAAACTCAACAATACCAAAAATTAAAAATTCAGGCATACTAAGAGTAAATGGCATTTATATGTGTCAATTTTTATTTTGACTTATAAACAATAGCTAGCATGATAATTCGTGTGAGGCACGGGGCATTTTCTAAATTCTTTTGTACAATACGTAGTAAAATGTTCTCGATTATTTATTTATTAATAAAATTTTGTAATTTCGCAAGTATACCTCGTATAAGTTAATTGACTATTGGTGTGTATGATTTGTATATAAAATTTTAATTGTAATACTAATATATATATCTGCATGTAATTGAATGAGTAAAAGTTTTAATACATATAATCAATTAGCTGGTAAGTTCCCATGAAATAATATAAAAAAAAATTCATTTTGGGGCAGGAATAAACCAACAAAAAATAATAAAAAAATAAAACTAAATCAAGATTTCTACCGAGGGACTGATTGTTACTAAACCGCGCATCTAGTATCTCCAACTAAAAATCTACTAAGCTCCAGAGGAGAGCTTTTAAATATTCGAAATCCTTCATCTCGTCAAACCCCTTCATTTGATAATCAATATGTAGCACAGTTACCCTCTCGATATACACAATATATTGTTACCATCCAATTTGAGCTTCTAAACAATTCGCGACAATAATTGAGATCATGAGCACGTTCATCTCTGTCATTGCAATATTGTTTAAGAAGAATTTGCGCATAAGTCAGACTATCAAGGTGAACTTTGTTGGTCCATTGGTCAAATACAGAGGGGGGGTGAATGTATTTGTGTTTGTTTTTCAAAAATATTTGC
>PHNY01022716.1:9959-21815 GCA_003724115.2 Anethum foeniculum | reverse complement strand
ACTGTTATTATTCTGTAGTTAAATATCTATTGGCATTCCATTGCTAATTCTGTTATAACTTTCGGGTTTTCCAACGGAAATATTCGTTGGCAACTTTCCATTAGTGATCCGTTGCGAAACCATTGATGTTTTATTGGTTTTTTAAAAAATTGCAATTAGTTGGCAATCCGTTGGTAATTGCTAACGGATATATTTTTGTTGGCAACTTTTGTTGGTAAAAGTGAGATTTGTTGTAGTGCATGTTGTCAAGTGTCAATGAATATAGTACGTAAACAGATTTTTTTTTTTTTTTTTGACAAGGAGAATATACCTATTTGAAAGGAATAAAATTAAGGTTTCATGTTTAGTTGTGGATATGAACTTTCTGTTTATGTATTTGTTGGTGCAGACACATGTCCAAACCTCAAAGGTATTAAGAACATGCGAGTCAGAGATTAGGCTTGCAAATAGGAAATAAACTATATATGAACTTCTCAGAAATCTTTTTACAAATGCGTTTGGTCTATATAACATGCTTGGATTTTTTGAAAAAACAATCAAAGAAATTTGATATTAAACCATGTCAGTTGAAAATAAGATCCAAGTCTTGTCAAAAAAGAAAAGGATCTATGTTGCCAAACACTATATTAAGAAGATTACAACTTATATTTTTTATCAGAGAGTGCAACAACCAAGCACTAAGATACAACTTATATTTGTGAACTTGCCAACTGAAAAAGACATTGTAACTATCTGACAAGTCGCTGCACATATTACGATCAATAAGGCGTGAAGAGCAGCAGATTTAAGAAAATTAATTCATAATCTCAAAAATAAAGTAATTTGAAATTTTTTACAAAGTCAACTCCTGTAAAGAAAATTACTGAAATGCTTACAAGCACATGCTGAAATGAACAGGCTGCCTTGAACATTAAGAATAAAACGACTATCTGCAAGAAAATAAAAAAATAACACTAGTATTTTGGTCCAGGCAATTTCTTCTGCAAACAATTAGGCACAACAGCAGATGGAAGCCTAAAACTGTATCATGCAAAAGTAGCGTCTGAGCTTTTACTTGCATGCACTTTTGCACCCGGTTGATCAATTCTTATTATATCCTTATAATATAATATGCATAAGAGGGATCTTATCCAAATATTTGGTCCTGTACTACCAATGTAATAAGGACCGTTAGATCTTGAATTAAATATATTATAGCCGTTGGATCTGAAATAAGAGAATATTTTATCTTCATAATCTAAACCAAAACTAAGTAGGTATTCTAAATTAAATAGATTAGTTAAATAGGTATCCTAAATTGAATAGACTACTTAATATAAACTTCGTAACTACTTTTTCTCTTCAGTTTCTAGAAAATTTTACTTAAATAATACTTTTTAAATCATCATTGAATTAAAGAATATTTCGTGAGCTTCGTATGAGTTGTAAAATCTTCAAAATCTGATTTTTGGAACTCTTTTATATAGTTCGTGTTCTTACGATTTTACATAAAATATTACAATGTTCTAAATTTTAATTATATTATTATAATTATAAAAAAAATACACGAATAAGGTCACCGTACAACCCGTGCATTGCACGGGCAATAAGCTAGTATATAAGAAAGGGTAAAAGGAACAGAAGTAAGAAAAACAGGAGGACAGGGTTAGATTCTATAGATTATGCTTTTAATGTGGTTGGCTTCTACTTATCGTTTGTTGCAGGCTTGTTTTCCGCTAATTGTACTGATACCAGCATTTCCGTCCACTCCAGGATTATTTAGCTTCGGGTGTATAGTCAATGAGCCACAGTTGCATGCTAGATATCAATTATAAATTAGATTATCAAAACAGAATAAGTATTTTTTCGATAGTATATTCATTTTTTCAAAGTAATTGTAATGGCACCAGCATTTTGGCAACAAAACAATAGTTCTCTTCTATAAAATTTCAAAAATCAAAGTAGGAATGATAAATATATTTGAATTTAAATATAGAACGATTTCCTTTTTAGAGTAAAAATTAAATAAAGAAGGATTCTCCTACAAAATAACTTATCCCCTACAAGCCTTTAAGGAATGCCGATAGATTAAGAATTTAACATTTTAATTAATTGTTCTAATGTTAATTGATGTAGTGGATCATTGTTATTTAACTGATTAATTGAGTTGCAGGATGCAAACTTATGGCAGTTGCTCAGGAAGATAAATAGCTGTCAGTTTTCCTCCAACTTAAGACGATCCTTTTTACTTTTTGATCAAGTCTTTTGTGGTCTTTACTACATGCTTTGTGTAAGCATCTAACTTAATATCGATTTAATTGTAAATTTGTGTTACAGTGCATCTAAATGCTTGTTCAAGTTATGTTATATAAAATTACGAATTGTGTACATATGGATTTTTAGGAATATGTATGATACTTCCATGAATGTGCATTTAACTGGATATGCGAAAACATTTAATATGAAGCTTTTGGAGGCTTGAATATTGCCAGGGATAAAGGAAGAAGCTTTTCTGGTTTAAACAGAACATACGACAGATCTGTTGCCAGTTCTCAAACTTACTTTGATTTCTTGGGACCGAACCATCAGAAGCTGGAATTTATAGTTTTATCATTCATCCCTTTCAGGTAATTGTAAATTTATTTCTTCTTAAACATAGAAAATTATTATTACTCTGTGGGTTGGTTCTGTTTCCTAACAAGCAACAAGAAAACTGACTTGCAACTAGACGAACTGCGATGTAAATTTTTTGTTGAAATTCAACGCAAAAATGACAGATCTTTCATCAAATTTCCATAGAAATTGTCCTTGTTTCTTGTGGTTTTTTTTTTTGTGAATTTTGTATGATCTTCTTTAATATCGTTTTTAAAATCAATATTTGCCTTTGATAGTAAACCTAGTGATACTTCCCTCCTATTGGTAATAAGAAAAAGAATCACGCAGTCATGAATTTGTTCACTATCGCCTATCCAGAACAAAATAGAGATAACAATTGTAGGTACATGTTTAATATCTATCACTTCACTTCATGGCAGTTTCCTCATGTATCTTTTACAACGGAGATGAGAATGTTACATCAGAAAAATCTTAAATTAATTAAATTAGCAGGAAAAGAAAACTAAGTTGTCCATTCCTCCGGGAATTCAAGACCGTGGTCGACGATCATTGAAGTTTGTCTGTGTTAAATAAAGTCTTGGTTGTGGTAGTGTTTTTGTTTTCAAATGGTTACGGCAGGGCAGTTGTCAAAGCTACTGCGTGGCAACCGCCTAGGGTGACGGAAGGAGTGTCAATGATGTCGTTCCGGGGAACGAGGCCCCAAGTTCATTTTGCATGGAACTCCACCATGTTGGCATGGCAGAGAACTTCATTTCATTTTCAACCGCCCAAGAATTGGATGAATGGTACATACAGGGACGGAGCCAAATTTGCTGCTGCCAGGTTTCGAACCTGGGTCTCCATGTTACCAGTCACGCGCCTCAACCACTGGGGGCAAGGTATGCATTTGGTTAAGTTTTTTATAAAAACTATATAGACTCTCAGAAAGTCAGTGGGGGCAGCCCCAGCGTAGCTCCGTCCCTGGGTACATAGTAATTAGTATTATATATACTATAATTTTGCATTTTATATAATTTAAATAGGATTAGATAGACTGCATGATTTTCCACCAAGTTGGATCCCTCTCACGAGAAGCCCTAGCAATGTCATCGGTAGACATAGAAGCCAATTTATCGTCCTCGAAGTTGGTGTCTTCTACCATAGATGAAATTCGATTGCGCATCGATCTGATGCACTTCGACTGGGATGATCATATTTCTGGTCTTTATAGTCAAGTCAAATGCTAAGAATTTACCCACTTCCGTACACATCAAGTCAGAATACTCGGGCAACATACTCAAGTCCGACAATGACTCCATGTAGAATTATATCAGTCAGGATCTAAATTAGCAACGAGAATTCGTAACGAGTTTGGATTTGAATGGTAACCTTTTTCTCCCCGTCAATGGTCGTGCATTCTCCAGATTGATAATCGTTTTCTCCACACCAATGGTCGTGTCTTCTTGAGACTGTAAGTCTAGAAGTGTAATTCGAGTCGAGTCGAGTCGAGTTCGAGTTTTTTTTTTTGGAGTTCGAGCTTTTCTTTTTCGAGTCGAGTCGAGCCTTAAAATTATCGAGTCAAAAATTTGTGTTCGAACTCGACTCATTTAGTAAACGAGTCGAGTTCGAGCTTTTATCGAGTTTTCGAGTTTATCGACTTTTAAACGAGTTTTCGAGCTTATCGAGTTTTATAACGAGTTTTCGAGCTTTCGGGTTTTTATCGAGTTTTCGAGCTCATCGAGTTCTTTTCGAATTTTCGAGCTTATCAGTTTCTTATAGAGTTTTCGATATTTGACCTCAACAATTCCATAAAAACTATCCAATTATATTGTATTTTCTTCAAGTTTTGTGTGAAAATATTATTTTTCCTATTTTAAATGATGAGAAACTTTCGTAATAACATACTTAATGATTTCTATGCTCAACTTCCATTTAACTAAATAATTTTTTGATCTCATCTATTCATACATACTTTGTACATTGAACTTTATCTTCATTACAAATTATGCATCTCAATTAATGTACAATGATAATAACAATAATAAAATATGAACATCTTTTTACAGTGAACATGTCTGATTTTTACTTTTACAAAATAGGCACCACTACACCAAGAGTCATTAATAGTTGTATAAACTGTAATTTTAAATTAATATCCATATTACATACTACAATATTACCTTCTTATTACTTTTATCTTATAATTGTACGAAGTACATGGGTATGAAAGTCAGAAATTGAACAATTATTGAATTGATGAATTGACTAAAAACCTATCAAAAGATGAATAGATAATTATCGAGATATCAGATATATTTTTATATTATAACAATATCATACTTTATTTTTTCAAATTTCTGATTTCTTCTAATTTTACAAAATTGAATTTATTAACCTAAAATTGTAATGTAAGTTAGATCTTTTGCAAATAAAAGAGCTACTAACTAAAAAAAACTAAATGTCAATTTGATTTTTTTAATAAATAATTTAAATAACTAATTATAAGAAATTATAATTAAATATATCATATTTCATGTTAAAACTAATTTAGTTTAAAATTTTTACCAAATATAATAATAATATAATGTACGTAATACATGAGAAAATGGTAAGTTAAGTTTTGAAGATAATTTTTCTAGATAATTGAGATGACACATAAACAAACAAACTCATTGATATATTTTAAAAAATTGAAAAAAAATTAATCGAGCTCGAGTTCGAGCCTAGTCGAGTTTGAATTCGAGTTTATCGAGTCGAGTTCAAGAAAACTCGGCTCGACTCGAGTTTTTTATCGAGCCTGAAATTGTGTTCGAACTCGAGCTCGATAACGAGTTCGAGCCGAGCTCATTTAATCGAGTCGAGCTCGAGTCGAGTTCGAGCTAGCTCGGTTCGAATTACATCACTAGGTAAGTCCCATGTGAATAATACTACGGGCTAAGGTACTGTCTTGAACATATCACACACACTATCTTATATATTATGCACTAAGCTGGGGGTCGTTAAAGAACACTACGGCATAGATGGCTGGATGCAATGCTTTTTTAATATAACACTCACTTTGTGTTACAATTGTCCAGTGTTTTTTAGCAACTGAAATGCTATAGATATGGTGTTACATTACTTTAGAAATTTGTGTTGCATTATAATTGTAGTATTGCATCTTGCAACACTAGTGAAAAAGCGTTGCATTTGATATATAATTAAGGAACTAAAATGATGACGTACGTGGCTTGTGGGGCCCACAAGATAGGACCCACATATGCTGACTTGGCAGGTGGGGTCCACATGTGGGGCCCACTTTTGATGACGTGGCAGGTGGGCCCCACATGTGGGACCCACAAATGGTGGCGTGGCCGGTGGGGCCCCACATGTGGGGTCAACTTTTGATGGACGTGGTAGGTGGGCCCCACATGTGGGACCCATAAATGCTGACGTGGCAGGCGGGGCTCACTGTTGCTGATGTGGCAGGAGGGACCCACACTGTGGGCCCACTTTTGCTAACGTGGCAGTGATGACATCAGCATGTGGGACCCACTTTACTGACGTGGCAGAGATGATAGCAGCATGTGGGATCCCCTTTGCTGATGTGGCAGATATGATGTCAGACCCACATGTGGGACCCACTTCGAAACAACCTCCATACTCTGAGGGCAGGAGCATGGTTGCATACACTTTAACCTCCCCAGACCCTACTCTAAGCGGGATATACTGGGTACGTTTGGTTTGGTTTATCATTAATTTATTACAATCAATCTAATTTTCTATTTAAAAGATTATGGCGATCCAGAGGTTTTTATCCATGTCCCCTATCCTTTTTTTAAATTAGCGCGGTGGCCAATTTTCATCTGGTTTGTCCGGCTCTTGCACAAAAATAATAGATTAAATTATAAGACATCAGACAACCTAGTTACCATCCTTTATTCATCTGGTACTATAATCAATTTAAGGTCATTAGCACAGCTGGATTGCAGAGAAAATCTCCATTGGCACTGAGCTATTACTTGTCTGTATATACTGTATGTTCATAATAAGTAACGTTCATAGCATTTGCCAATTGAGATTTCTCGGTACTACACCAGTACATTTGCTTGCTAATGAATAGTTTCTAGTACTTTCAGTGTTTATAGGCTACCTACTACCTCTACCTTGATTTAGTTTGAAGTATGTAATGGATATACAGGTTCATTCGATTTTTTAAATATTCACGGTGTAACTTCAACACATGACTGCTTTCTTAACTCTTTCATAAATTCACCTTTTCCTTTTTAACCCCATCTCAGTTGAACTCCACCGTGGCCCTTGGTACTTCAATGGGACACAATATGAAGGAGCATAGAAAGTCACTTGAAACTACAATTGGTATGTCCCTCACGATATGAGCTAGCAGATCTGTCTACAGTTGTCGAAAAACAAAGTTGGGGAAATCAAAAGAGTAATATTCCGAATTTCAGATATGATGTGTTCATCTTTTTGCAATCTGTACTCACTTGTTTGTCATAATTGTATGCTAGAAAAAAAATCCAGACAATTATTGTCTACTCGAACTATAAATTCCTGTACCTGCTTTGACATTTTGTCGAAATCCACAAGCCATAGAGTGAACTAAGATGTATCTCCCTAGTCTACAAGTAGTCATAGTAATTTTTTTAACATATGTTTGGTGGTGTCAACCCAAGTACCACATCGAATAGATAATAGAAAATTATCTAGTATATAGAGCAGACAATTAACTCCATTAGTATGAGGCCTTTTGGGAGTTGCCCAAAAATAAATCCGTGCGGGCTGACCCAGAGTGGACAATATCATACTATTGTGGAGTTATGGCTTGCTCGCGGCCTAATAAGTGGTATCAGAGCCTAAGTTTCGGAGATTGGGTGGTTCCCCTCGGTGTGAACGCGATTGGAGATCTGTTAGGTTCCTTGTGACATTGCAAGATGTATTTAGATTTGTCGCAGGTGTACGACCACAGGATTTGTGGTTCTTGGTTTGAGTGGGGGATTGTTGGGTGGTGTCAACCCAAGTACCACATCGAATAGATAATAGAAAATTATCTAGTATATAGAGCATCCAATTAATTCCATTAGTATGAGGTCTTTTGGGAGTTGCCCAAAAATAAATCCGTGCGGACCTGGCCCAGAGCGGACAATATCATACTATTGTGGAGTTATGGCTTGCTCGCGGCCTAATAACATATAAATTAATCTCTTGCCAATTGGACATATGTCACTATATCACTATATTAGGAGTTGCATTTTTGGGAAATATGTACCACAAGGTTTTTGAATAACTGTATATAAAAATAACACACTGTACTGCTTAGCTAAATACTTAATATAAATCATATTGACAGATCAGGACCTTTTACTTTTATCTTGGTTTATTTCATGCTACATTTTCTTCTTTGTGTGATGAGTGATGACTAAAAAGTAAAATAATTATGCTACATTAATATAAATTCTATGATGCAGGAACCATCAGAAAATGGTTTCAGCATATGCTATTTATGAACAAATACTGTTCCACATAGCCTATAGCTAGCTGTCAACCCATGACATTGCAACAAACACATGACATTGTTACATAATTATTTCCTAAATAAGCAAATAATTACTACCAAGATCTGAATTGTAGGGAAAAATATTATGCACAACAATTTTAAATGAATTAATAAACACAATGGGAAAAATGTTGTACCTTCTACAGATTTCTTATTCATGATCGAAGAACTTAGATCCATAGGATATATATAGGTGCATGACATGAATTGCGGGGCAAATCTCCTTTGGCAGTATAACTTACTATTCTGCAATGCTTTGTAATCACAGTTTGCAGCAGAATAATTTACTGCCAACGGAGTATTTGCCCAGTAATGCATCCATGCACTTGAATTGTGATTTTGCATTGTCGATGAACTGCATGTTTTCTAGTGTAAACCTCTATTTATAAGAGAGCCATGTTCATAGGATATTCCAGGTACATCCTGCCCAATTAAATTGAGGTTGCTATATCAACACAATTCACCAAGATTTTGCTACTGGTTTTGTGACTTTAATTTACTTTCCGTAAAGATGACAATAATGTCATGTTCCAGGAGATTTCGTCTTCAAACAATCAGGCAAGAATATAGATGGAAGCATAAAACTTTATCTTGCAAGAGTAGCATCAGGAATCCTTACTCCTATGCACTTTTAGATCGGGTTGATCAATAGACAGAAACTAGAAAATAGGAATAAGTACAGAACAAAGAGAAACAAAAGGACATATATTAGATTCTATAGTTTATACTCATGTTCTGGCTGGCATCTACTTACCTTATATTGCAGCCATGAAGCTTTTGTTTTCCACTAATACATCAGTTGTTTTTGTTGGAAGCAGCAGTACTAAAACTTAAATAGGGACTGAGAAATAAAATGAAACAAAGTTTGATTTACTTGAGGATGATTACAGAAGACTTGCAAAGCTACTGCTCCTGCAAATTATTTTATTTATGCTTTTAAATTCTCTGATACATCTCCAGATTACATAGTACATAAATTAATACTTAAAAAGATTATTCTAGAGAGTTCCATAATTTTGCAACTTTCAATTTTCCAGGAACTCTTATGAATCTAAAGACTCTTAGAACACATATAATCATAAATGCTAATCTGATTTGATTAGTTTCAGGACCTACTCCCAAATACATCAAATCTTTGAAAAACACAAATTAATTAACTTCTCAACACCCTCTCTTAATTTGTAATTTTCAATAAATTTTTAAAGTGATCGAGCTTGTTTTTATAAGAACATCAGCTGGCCGATTTTAAGTATGAATGTACTCCGGAAGAATTTCATTACTGCTAACCATGTCCCTGATGAAGTGGTGACATATCTCTATGTGTTTAGATGTTGCGTGGAACAGTGAATTTCTTGTCATGATCATAGCAATAGCTGACATATTATGGCACAAAATTATAGTTGGCTCCGAGACATCTTGTAACAAATCTGAAAGAATACGTCACAGCCATATAGCTTCGCAAGTTGCTTCACTTGATGCAACATATTCTGCCTCTGACGACGATATTGCCACACTTTGTTGTTTTCTTGAACCTCATCAAATTGGCTTTGATCCAAAACAAAAAATAGCCAAATGTGCTTTTTCTATCATTGAGACTTCCAGCCTAGACACTGTCTGTGTATCCGATGAGATTAGAATTACCCTATTTTACGTACTTAATCCCATAATTTTTAGTACCTTGTAGATACCTTAGAATTCTTTTTGCTGTAGCGAAATGAAGTGTTCTTGGTTCAGTCATGTATCTTGAAACCAGGCTAACAGAATGTATCTTTTCTTGTGCTTGTCAAATAAATAAGAGAACCAACAAGACTATATTTTTTGATCAAATTTTGGTGCTCCATCGTCGTGCTACAAATTTTCATTAACTTCCATATGCGTCGAAACTTATTTGCAATTCTTCATGCGAAATCTTCTTAACAAGTACATAATGTACTTCTCTTGAGAGATATAGTCTCTCCTTTACATTGTTTTTACTTATATGCCAAGATAATATTTCATTATAGCCTTCTTAAAATCATCTAGCATTTGATCATTAGTTCCCATGTAAATAAGGTCATCAACGTACTGGCAAAATATTAGAAAATCAGTACCCTCTTTCTTGACATAGAGTGGTGATTCAGATGGAATCCGTAGGAAGTTATTTTGTTGAAGATAAGAATTGATTTTGCTATTGAAACTCAGGGGATCCGCTTTAATCCGTATAGAGCCTTCGTAGACGATACATATGGTCTTCTTTTCCTTTTACAACGTACCCTTGAGGCTGCTCAACGTATACTTTTTCTTTTAAGTCTCCGTTGAGGAATGCAGACTTTACATCAAGATGATATACTTTTAATTCTAATTGTTCAGCTAAAGCCATCACCAGCCTAATGGTTTCCACGCAAACAACTGGTGCGAATGTTTCGTTAAAATCTATTCCAGGATGTTGTTAATAACCTTTGGCGACAAGGCATGCTTTATATTTTTGTACGATGCCATCCTTGCTGAATTTTCTTTATAAACCCATTTAACTCCAATTACATCTTTTTCATTGAGACGTTCCACCAAGTCCCAAGTGTGATTTTTTTTGATCATTTTAAGTTCTTCTTCTATTGCCTTTTGCCATTATTCTTCTTCTAAAGCTTCCTCAAAACTTTGTGGTTCAACTGAAAGTAAAGCCATGTTGCAATTATGATATATATCATCCAGAGATTTAGTCTTCCACGGTGAAAAATCTGAATATGCATCGACATCTTCAGGTCAAATACTAGTTCCTTTACTTTGTTGATTTTCTGGTCCATTTTGTTGTGTAGATAATGGCTCAATGAAGTCAATTGTTGGAGAATAACCAGCCGACACTTCCTCCTATTTCTATTCTGCCAGTTCGTCAAAAGATAACATCTCTAGAAATCAGAAGCGGCTAAGTTTTAGGATTAAACAATATGAATGCCTTTGATTCATCGGTATAACTAATGAATATATATTTTTCTCTTTTATTTTAAAATTTATCTCTATTCCCTAAAGTAATTAAACTATGTGTAACACATCCAACAACTTTCAAATGACTTACATCATGCCTTTCTGTATACCATGCTTCATATGGTGTTTTGTTGTGGACTGCCTTGGTAGGTTATCGATTGAGAATGTAAATAGAATTATTAAAAACTTGAGCCCACAAATTGTTTGAAACACTTTTTTCTTTTAAAATGATTCGCGCCATCTCCTGAATAGTTCTGTTTTTTCTTTTTGCGACCATTCCTTTGGGGAGTATGCCAAACCGTGGGTTATCTTTTGATTCCATTTTCTTTGCAATACTTAAGAAATTGTTCGTAGATGAACTCTCCTCCTCGATCAGTTCTTAGTGATAGGATATGAACAATTCAGCCCAGCTAGGGCCCAGTCCAGCTAGGGTCCAGCTAGAGCCCAGTCCAGCAACGGATCAGTCCATCTAGGGTCCAGCTATGGGTCAGCCCAGCTAGGGCCCAATCCAGCAACGGGTCAGTCCAGCAGTCCAGTCAACCCCAGGTTCCGCAAGCCAGGTGGAACACGAGTCATGGCCAAAGTTCACGCATGATGGTGACAGCTAATAACGGCCAATGATGAGCATAATAAAGACACACGCCAGAATATTCTTGGCACACTTTTCCACAATTTACTACCTGGACACGTGTAAACCATCCAGGAGTGCCAGGTGTCCCAGCTACTTGGAAATGGATGGTCAGGATCAAAGGTATACACCCTAAAAC
>PHNY01022651.1:3120-22349 GCA_003724115.2 Anethum foeniculum | reverse complement strand
CCCTCCCTCCCTCTCCCTCTCTCTCTCTCTCTCTCTCTCTCTCTCTCTCTCTCTCGCTCTCTCTCCGCCCTCCTATTTGACATTTCCGCAGCAATTTAAATATTTTTATATATTCTTATTACTTAATGTAAAAGTCTGTTTTGAACTGAAATTTGTTGAGTTGGGATGGATATAGGCTCAAAATATGTTCGATTAGCATTTTCAAGTTATCTGGTCGTGTGAAAATATAGATGGAGTTTCAATTATTTTTATAGGATAATGGATATTTTCGGTTTTTCAAAGGATAGATATTTGTCATCTATGATCTGCCTAATAATTTTAATTTTGTCGGGGTTGAATAAAATCTGTTTAGACTGTTTATATGATTCAAATAGTAAATGGATCAGTCAGAAACACTAGATTGTTAGTTATTAGTTATGTAGTGCAAATCTTTTAGTAAATTTAATGTTGTATGGTTGGGACTGTTCATGGAAGTGCTTCATGATGTAGCAAAGGATATGTCTTTGTGTAAGAGCATGTTAAGGGGATTACATGTAATTGTGTTGACGTTAAATGGTTGCTGATTGACTTTCATTTTCTCCAGTTGCTAATAGATATTTTTTGTTATTGTTTGAATTTGCCTCTAATATGTTCTTGATATGATGATCAGAACAAGTTTGTATTGTGGTACACCCGCCGAACACCAGGAGTTCGAACTCAGACATCATATGAAGACAACATAAAGCAAATAGTGGATTTTAGCACGGTAAATAATTGAGTGATTTCTGCTGTAGTTATCTTTTGTGTTTCTTAGTGGTATAACTATGTACTACAGCTTATAAATATTGCATCTGATTATCTGAATATGTCTGGCCTTTAGGTTGAAGCCTTTTGGATATGCTACTGCCATTTGGCTCGTGTATCATCGTTGCCGAGTCCTACTGATTTACATCTTTTCAAGGAAGGAATTCGGCCACTATGGGAGGTGATACCCTAGTTCACTTGGATATTATAGTTAATTTCTCTTTTCATTTATTAGCTTCAGTTATTTACTTCACGTTGTTCTCGAGTTTCATATTAATTCAATTATTATACTCATCAAACTTTTTTTTTAACGCAGGATGCCGCTAATTGCAACGGTGGGAAGTGGATAATAAGGTTTAAAAAGGTTGTCTCAGGTCGCTTTTGGGAGGATCTGGTGAGTAATGAATATAATTGGAGGGTTTCTAAAGTATCCATAGATTAATTTTTTTTAACTAATCAATGATTTCTAGGAACATATTTATGATTGCTTTAAAAGTGATTACAAATTCTGAATATATTATGCCATCTGGAATGAAATCCGTGAAAATTGAGACTAGTGCCACAGTGGCGATGACAAAGTTCCTGTTTGTGAGATCATGGTCAATTTGAATCATGATAACCGGATAAGGTATTTCCTGAAGCTGCACCCCGGTCCCTATTAAACTAACAATCTGGTATATCCTTAAGTTGTGATGCATCGTATCCATCTATGGTTTCGAATCGCTTAAACACCATTATATTGGTTTTGCACTAGATTGTGAATAAAGATAGTTTAGGGCAGTTTGCTGGTTATAAGGGTCGCATTCGAAAAATTATAATATATAAGTGTGTGTGTGTGTGTGTGTAGAATGTAGCTTGTTTTTGCCTATTTGGCATCAGGTTTTTTTTCCTATCAAGCTCATTGTTATAAGATCAAGTGAATTTAAAATGAGAATACTGAAAAGTAGCAAAAGGCTTCTTTAGACTACTAGGGTGTCTTATTATAAAGTGTTTTCCTTGATATGTAGAACATGGTATTGGCCTACTGTTGGTGCTATGGGAGTTGATGGCCTTAATTATGAATCGTGATTATCTCTGATCGTGAAGATTGGACAATTGGCTATTCCTAATTGCTATTCCTATGGGAGTCACAAATGCTCATTCTGGGCATATGAATTTCAGACATAAATTTGCATAGATTATTAGTCCTATGGTCCTATATTACTCTGCAAAATTTCTATTTGAGGGTGTCCAAAAACGTTCACAAAATAATGTTGCAAATGCTGTTATTGTACGGAAGTGCCATTATTGAAATGCAAGTGATTATGAAAACGGGCTGATATTTAACTTCTAGTACAAAATCCTAGACAAAAGTAATTGGAGGATTTATTATGACTTTACACTTGGATACCTTACATGATTCATTGTGGTATCAATTTTTTAACACTTGCCACATTTCTCTGTAATTACAAAGCTGACAGCTAACCAGTTTTTTTTTTTTTCCATAAAACAGATGATATTTTTCACCAGCTAACATCTGTACATTTGATCTATCTTTTTCCATGTACATTGGATATGCAATATCACTATGCGTTAAATTTTCTGCCATTTAAATTTCCTTACAAGTAAAATTAGACAGGCTGTAGTAATTATACTTGTGCACATGTTGTGGAGGTTTTTTGTCTTAATCATGTGCTAACGAAAAATGCACATTCAGGTTCTGGCATTGGTAGGTGGCCAGCTCGACTATGGGGATGATGTTTGTGGAGCAGTATTGAGCGTCCGTTTCAGTGAGGATATATTGAGTGTGTGGAATCGCAATGCATCTGACAATCAGGTTAACCGTTGTTTTAGCAGTCGTTCTTTATCCATTTATCTCTAGTTGTTGCTAAAAATAATTACTTATTACATTTTCTTTGAACCCGATACACTAAATGTATTTTATCTTTACCAGGCTGTTATGTCTTTGAGAGACGCGATCAAACGACACTTGAAGCTTCCTCACAGCTACGTTATGGAATACAAGCCGCATGATGCTTCTCTGCGAGACAACTCATCATATCGGAACACTTGGTTAAGAGGATAGAGATGTTGTGGTCACTTGTTCACCGGAATCTGAACACAGTTACCATTTTAAAATCAGTATTGTCCTGCAAAACTGTTCTGGTCTTTAAGAAATTATTACAATCGCAACCAAATGATCATTCCTGGCCAGCAGGTCTGTGTCTTGATAGCAGTACTTAAGAATGGCATGCCACCATAAAGGTTTTGCCTGCCCCGCTGTAGATCATCTCATTACGTTTTGATGTGTACCAAATTTCTGTACTGTTAAATTTATATTTTCAGAAACCTCCCTATATATCTTTTCATCCAGTGTTAAGGTTTTGGCTACTTGATATTCTGTTTGCTTGCTTGGGATAGCGGCATAAGAGATCCTTGAGAAATTTAGATTCTTCACTAGTATAGCTTCATACATTTATTTTAGCTATATATTTGTAGGCATTTAATGTTTAACTCGGGAACTTCGTGATAAAAAGTAGATAACATGTAGCACGAAAATTTAATATTTAAAACAGGAGCACAAAAGTTAAGTTTTTTTTTTTTAAAGAATCCACCACCAGAGACGTTTTCTTGATTAGAGTTGATACTGATTATGGTTAAAGGGGAGTCAGATTTGTGATTTAATCAGTTTCTAGGTCCCTCGTGACCTGTTGGTCAAGGGGTAAAGGTGATGCATATTAATTCTGCCAGGAATTCACAACAAAATTTACTTTCTTACAGACTACTCGAATCTTTAATTTTGCCAGGAATTGACAACAATGTTTACTTTCGTACAGACTACTTGAATCAATATTTACTCTCAGATCGAAACCAATAAGATAGACCTTGTGGGGGCAACTTCATAGTTCATAGTATTTTGTGGCCTACATTGGGGACGAGGACGCTTATGAGCATGTACAACGCTGGTGTTAAAATACATGTGCTATATTATAGTATCAGTTGGTGCTAAAATAGAATTTGTAGTAGTGCATAATTCAAAGTGGCACCAAATGACTCTAAATAGAACTAAATTGCATCATAACTATGGTTAGGAAAAAAATGTATGTTTAACTTTTAGTTATCGATTTTTCTCCGTTTTCATGCTTCCGTGCTTATGCACCAAAGCTGTTTGTTGTATTTTTGATGTCAAATCATAACATAGCATCACTTACACTTGAAAGGAAAAAAGAATCCATTGAACTTTTTAATGAGCATCCAACATTTCATCACTAACCACCAGAAATATCAATCTTAAAGCATTAACTTTAACCGATTCAACGTATTACAGAAATTACGTATACGCAGAAATGCTTTTGAACTTGTATTAAAGCAGATCGGTGTAAAGCACAGTATGCCCATAACATTGTCACAACAGGTATTCTAGTATCCATCTATGCTTTTATTTGAAATTTTGACACTTTAAGAAAATTCGTTTACTACACTGTTATATCACATTCCAAGATGCCTGGATGAAACTTCATGAATGAAATACAGATGCAAGCGATCCTACACTGAGGACTGAAGCCCAATTATACCTGCCAAATGTTTACATAATAATTGTCAGCTAGCAAATAAGAGAGAGTGAAGATACATACAAAGAGTGGCCTGATTACTGCAGGCGAACCAACTGAATTTGATTTCAAGATATGAACAGGTTCCAAAAACATGGCGACAAGAAATGGGAAGTGGCAGTAATTCTGTCAAAACAGTATATTCTTGGCTCTAGTTTTCTTGTTTGGGATGAAAGAAAAGAAAAGCTGATGCTGCAAAACGGCAAAAGGTAAGAAGTCAAGACAATACTCTAGGTCTTAGCAACTAGCTTCAATCAAAGATCAAGTATCCCCAACGTTCCACCTGTGGAAGGTAACATTTAAGTTTTCTACCTCGCTGTTTCTAAAGTTTTCCCTTTTACTCTTAGTATCACAAATAGGCCCACCACAAGAAATATATATATCCAATCAAGACAGTATTATAAAAATTTTTACAGGAGCTGTTACAAATTTAGTTACCACATCCAACTCTTGCACCTGCATTCCCAGTGGTCTTGCTGAGTTCATGGCCACCTATTTCAAAATCCAACCATAATTAGAAATAACAAGTAAATGGTGTCACTGTTAGTGATACTCATTATCTCATTGAAAATGCTAACAAGTAATTAAAGGATTTTTACAGTTCAAGCAAGCAAAGGTGAATTCAAGTAGCAGCAAAATCAGGACATAGTGCTTATGTTGGTCAACAAAACAGATGTGGCTCTCAAATAGTGAGAAGCTGATTGACAGTTAACGAGCAAAACTCAGTGTTTTCTTGTTTATGAAAAGAATCTTAAGGGAAACATGATGAATTGTTGATGCACCCTACAAGCATAGGATTACAATATTCCAGCCCTATAAATCTTTAGGAGCTAGTGTTCGATTCAAACCTCCCAATACCTAACAAAATCAACTAGCAACAAAAGAAAAAAAATAAAGATTAAAAGAGTATCATCAGGGAAAACAAGAAAGAGATAAACAATTACACAGGTTGAACTGTGAAGAACAGACTCAAAAGCCTTAATATTAACCCTTGCGGCCTGGCCACTGGATATTGAACAGTAGGAACTGAGGAAAAAAACTGGAACAGGCAATGCATTAGTGGACAGCAATACAATTTATTAGGTTACTAACGCAGATGACTTCATAGAAATACCGGAAGCTTTCACTTATCCAGAATTTACTACGACATATATTAACCAAACAAAAGTATCTCTATAATGATAATTCTACCATCTTCTATTATGTTCAATCCAACAAAGCCTATTGTCTGTCGGCTAAAAACAGTATCTTCTTTGATTATAGTTTTTATGCACAAACTCACAAACATTTATGTTGTGTTTGGTTGGGGCGAATGAAATGGAATGGAATGGAATGAGATTTTAAGTATAAAATGATTAAAATTTTCAAAATTTTCATTCCTTAACCCATTCCATTCTTAACCCCTAAATTATATTTTAAACATCTCAATTTGAGATAGAATGCTCCATTCCTTACCAGCTTCATTTTCTTCACAATTCTTATCATACCAATTTTGCATATCTCTTCTTTTTTTTCAAATCTTTCCTCCAACTCTCATTTATTTCCTTTAATTTTATCCATTCCTTTCCATTCGCCCCAACCAAACACAACATTAGATATTGGTATAGTTAAATAACTGAAAAGACCAACTAAGCCTTTACCTCTTCCAAGATCATCAGGATCAGCATGCACGACAACTGCCCTCCCCAATATAGAGTGCTGTCCACTTAATGGAATCTATACATCACAGAAGATAGGTTTCAAAACATTAGTATTTAGTACTATGTGATTTATTCAACGGTGTGTTTTACTTTACATTTGAAACATAAACATTCAACACTGCTTCCACTTTCAGTACACGTCTTCTGATGTTGATTAGGAAAAAATGTGCCATAAAGTAACATAGACAAAGTAATATACCCGGCTATCAATGATTGAGACCTCGGCAATCCCTGAAAATGGGAAAAAAAAAAAAAAGGGGGAAGTAGCTTTCCATAAAATCAACAAATATAGCATATACTTTCTTGAGATGCAATAGTAAAGTATTATGTGCAAGACAAATGAAAGTAGAAATACCATCTGGGCTAGCAACGACATTCCCCAAATCACCAGCGTGGCGCTCATCATCAGTAGGAGCACCATGGTTTTTCTGAAGTGGATTAAAATGTGGGCCTACAAGTATACTAAAAAATATCATCACTGGAAAAAAGAAAAAACAACCAAGACCCTAATATAATTTAAAAATCAAAGAAGCTGAAATGAAACTACTAGATGCAGATTAGGAAATAGGAGCAGTGATAGTAGAGTTAAATATATGTATATATACCAGTGGAGATGCAGCCGTTGGTGGTATCACCAAGAGCATGAATATGAAAGCCATGAAGACCTGGAGAGAGTCCTTTTATCTTCCCTTTCACATGGGTTGACCCTGTATATCCTCAATTCATTTCAACCTCAGCCTCAGTGGATTGTATGTATTTATGTCATACAAAGACATAATAATAATAATAATAATAATTCACACAGAACAGAACAGAAACAGGGTAATAGTACGCACCAGAGGAGTCCTGAACGAACTGAAGGCACCCACTAACGTTGGTGTTGCCGGAGATGATTGCCACTGCTTTTATACTCCCCATTTTTATTTTCTCTGCCTCTCCCTCTCTCTCTCTTCCTTTTATCCTCGTTTTGTATTGTGGACTCCAAATTATTACTTGTAAAACCAAAATAATACACCTCATCTTCTTTTTCTTTTTTAAAAACAAAAGTATTGTTTTTTTTTTTTTTTGCTAAATATGAAAGTATTACTCAAGTTCACTTTTTTTTGAATCAGTATTTGTTATTGGATAAATTTCGGATTAAATATATGGATAAATTTCGAAATAAGCAAAATTGAATTTAAAATCATCAACAAAAATAATTATTACTTTAAGTTATCCCATCATTTTAGGTTTAAGATTAAGATTTGGATCAGTGTCGTAAAAATTGAGGAATCAGACATTGATTGAGCTACCTACTTAAAATTAATCAAAACCGGGATTAATCGAATGTATTTTAATATTAAAATATTATTATGATTACATTTATTATTTATTAACAAATATAAATTATTATGTCATAAATTCTATAATTAATTATTTTTAAATGAATATAATATATTAATTTTAATAAATTATTATATATTCCAGGCAAAGATAAATTTGTAATATTCAAATTAATGAGGCACCTTATAAAAGATAAATTAAAAATTAATCAATTAAATCAAAAACAATTTAAAACATTAATAACACATGACCATGATTGGTTTGTGGGTCAGAATAGAGCTTAAACCTATATCGGTAAAGTGTCGAAGTGTCAATAAAGATAATCATTACAACTAAATTATTCTATTACGTTTGGCTTAAGTTCACTTATAAATATTGTTTTTTGTTTTTTCTAAATAGTGATACAATTTTTTAGTTACTTTCAATTATTTTATTAAGATAATAAAATTTATGTAATTATCTCAAAAAATTTATTGAGTTTCACAATAAAATTATCTTATTATTGACGATTGTATTTGCATTTTTAAATAGAAAACTATTATAAAAAGTTACTTTTTGCTTTATGTAAAAATATATTCTAAAAAATTTTGAGGATATAACAAGAAGTTGGAGGATGAAAATGTTACACAATATGCTATCAATAATAAGAATAAAATGCGTGCGTGTATATGTATAATCACAGACAAACAGAGAAACAATTCACGAATAGTAAACAAAACAAAAAAAAAATCAAATCGAATCCGAGTGCAATGCTAGACTGTCTCCTTAAAGCTTATTAGCCCTCACCGTATGTGCGAGTGAAAAGCCTCCTAGGATAAAACGGATCACAGTGAAGGTCGCGAACGATCGTCACTCTTAGCGAGCCTGAACAGAGGAAAAACTATCACCGACAGGGAGAAGAAGAAAAGATAAAGAGAATAGGGTTTGATGTGCGGCTGTTTCAGAATAACCCTAATACCCATATAGCTACGGCCTACGAATATATGGACTCTGATAAAACTTGTGCGCTACGCTTGTCAATTAATTAAAACGCATTAATTAATTCATAACTGAATCAAATTAATATTACGTCAAATCAATTATAGTTATTAGTATAGAAAACGAATTAATTATTTAAAAGCCCAAGCCCAGTGAAAATAAAATATTTGCAAAATTAGTCCGTGATTAGACGGCGGACCCTGCAACGATCTCTGCACTTTCTAAGTTCAATAAATTCTGAAGAGGTTTTGCAGAAGTCCTTAGCCGAGGAACAAGCTTCTGCCAGTCCTAGCTTGCTTCCCTTTGCTCTGACTGTTCTCATAACCGGCGCTAGTGAAAGCAAATGGCATAGTTAACAACTATCTCCAACATGCGTGGACCTGGAATGACTATTCGTGTCCGCACGTCGCACACGCGGCCTTTGCAAACTTCGGATTAGCCCCGAAATTCCATGATTTGCACCCCTGCGCGCTGATGGGGCAATACCTTACTAGCACATTTAGACACTACTAGAGTGTTGTGCTATATAAAGCAATGGAAACCCATTTTCCATTTCAACGTGGGATACAAAATTTCTTAACAATATTTTCACTTTCAGGGATCAACTTTAGATGATCACATCTCATTCATCCCTTAACCATTTTGAGTGTTTCAAAGTGTGTTAGAAAGCTCTCATAACGGAGATCACATTCCAAGCGTCACTCGTTGCGCGCACACAACATACACCCACTTAAATACGGCTCAAAATGACTTGACAATGTGGGGCTACAACCCACATTTTCCAACAGAAAATGTATAATTCATTTTGAAAAAATTACATGTATAACTTGTCATACTTTGAATGTTAAATTTTAATTAAATATTTTTATATTTCCTAAATTTTTCTTAAAATTTTTAGGGGTAATGATCAAAATTAGGCTATGCACATCAAATTTAGTAAAAAATGTATAGTACAACTCATGCAAAATATGAATCGAAAAGGTGCACTTGGAATAATGTTAGGTACACAGAATTGTATATAAATTTTTTTACAAAATGAATGTAAACAAAATGCCCCTTGCATTCACATTAATAATTCAATTAAAATATATGTGTAAATTTTGTTCATGTAGCACTGCTCAAATACAAAATCCAAATAATCCTAAACAAAATTTAACAAACAGTAAATATAACAAAAAAAGAGAAAGAAATGAAGAAACAATGAAGTGTTAAATAGTAAATATTACAAAAAAAAAAAAAAAGAGAAAGGAATGAAGAAACAATGAAGTTGGAACCAAGTGGCACATCGGTCTCAAAATCCGGATAGAAAAGCGCCTCCTCCTATCTTTGATATGAATATATGAATGTGGCTTCATAGAAAATGAACTATACATGTACATGTACATATTATTCCCTTTCATTCGGGCCATTTCCTCCTTAAACATTAATAAAATATATTAAAATTTTAAATACTCATTGCAAAAAACAAAGAACTATAGAGCTAATTTAAAAATCAAAAAAGATGAGAGAAATCATCAGTTTACACATAGGACAAGCTGGTATTCAGGTGGGGAATTCATGTTGGGAGCTCTACTGCCTTGAACATGGCATTCAACCTGATGGCAGGATGCCTAGGTTTGTAACCTTTCTCAAAATTTCCTTCTGATAATATTTTCTGTGTTGGTTAAAATTGTAAGTTAAATTTCTTATGATAGGAAAGCATCAGTTAATGATCCTTGCATGTTTATGATATATAATTATATATCTTTGAATTATTGGACAGTTTGTAGAAAAATACTTTTTTGCTATGCATTTTTGAATGCTTAGCTTTGTTGAATGGATGCTTTCTCATTGCATCTTTTTCTTGTTTATTACTCCTACATAGTTTGTTTCCTATATACTGTTAGAATAATAATATAAGATCCTGGAAAGGCATTTCTCTGGTTCCTTAACATATACATCTCTTTGAAGAGTAAGTTTGTTTCGTTAACATACTCCAATCCTAGCTATGTAAGATAAAGAATTTTTGAATTGGCGATTGGAAAAAAAAAAAAAAAAAAAAAAATTGGAAATTTGAGGCTTTTAGCACTTTATTCCCATCTTTATTGATGATTGAATTTCATTGATTTCAGCGACGCCTCATCAACAAATGATTCATTTAGTACATTCTTCAGCGAAACTAGTTCTGGCAAGCATGTGCCTAGAGCTATATTTGTCGACTTGGAGCCCACAGTTATAGGTGAGGTTAGGACAGGAACATATCGGCAACTATTTCATCCTGAGCAACTTATATCTGGCAAAGAGGATGCAGCCAATAACTTTGCAAGGGGACATTATACAGGTGATGTTCTGCTCCATTCCACAAATTGTTGTAGTTCTGTGCATATTATTATCTCTTTTTAGTATATTTGAGTGGAATTGTTTGGTGTAGTGGGGAGAGAGATTGCTGATATATGCCTTGATCGAGTGAGAAAACTGGCTGATAATTGCACTGGTTTGCAAGGATTTTTGGTATTTAATGCTGTTGGAGGTGGCACGGGTTCTGGACTAGGATCCTTGCTTCTAGAGCGCTTGTCTGTAGAGTATGGGAAAAAGTCAAAACTTGGCTTCAGTATTTATCCTTCTCCTCAGGTGATTGTTACTTTGTTAGTGCTCTAAAGTTTGAAAGATTTTTTTCATACTTTTTTCCTCGAATCTATCCAAGAATGTGTGCTTTTACTTGATGAACTTATGTGCTTTTGCAGGTTTCAACAGCAGTTGTGGAACCTTACAATAGTACTTTGTCTACTCATTCCCTCCTTGAACATGCAGATGTTGTAGTGCTCTTGGACAATGAAGCAATTTATGATATTTGCAGGAGAGCCTTGGACATTGAAAGGCCAACTTACAGAAATTTGAACCGTCTAATATCTCAAACTATTTCATCTCTGACCACCTCCTTAAGGTTTGATGGAGCCATAAATGTGGACATCACCGAGTTCCAAACCAACCTTGTACCTTATCCTCGTATTCATTTCATGCTCTCTTCTTATGCCCCAGTTATCTCAGCTGCAAAAGCTTACCACGAGCTAGGTTCCGTTTCTGAAATCACAAATGCTGTATTTGAACCTTCAAGCATGATGGCTAAATGTGATCCTAGGCACGGAAAGTATATGGCTTGCTGTCTGATGTATCGTGGAGATATTATTCCAAAGGACGTTAACAGTGCTGTTGCTGCCATTAAGACAAAAAGAACTGTTCAGTTTGTCGACTGGTAAGAATTCACGATGCTAATAGCTGCTTGTATTAAAACTAAAGCCTGTCGTGTATTTAATAGTGCATTCTTTTTATAGTGTATTGTGATTATTATGATAAACAATGAATCATGATATTTTGCAAAATCAAAGGTGCCCTACTGGATTTAAATGTGGAATCAATTACGAAGCTCCAACAATGGTACCAGGAGGTGACCTTGCCAGTGTGAAGCGAGCAGTGTGCATGATAAGTAACAATACAGCTGTGGCCGAAGTGTTTTCTAGAATCAACCACAAATTCGATCTCATGTATTCTAAGAGGGCATTTGTACATTGGTATGTTGGTGAAGGTATGGAAGAAGGTGAGTTCTCAGAAGCTCGTGAGGATCTTGCTGCCCTCGAGAAAGACTATGAGGAAGTTGGGCAAGAAGGTGCTGATGAAGAGGACGCTGAAGAGTACTAGTTTTTTTTGTCAGAAAAGAGTACTAGTTTTTAAATTAGTTGTCAGCATAGCATTGATCATTTTACTCAAGGTGTTTCTCAACAGATGGGAAATATATAACAGATGGTCTTGATCATATGTTTAGAATTGCACAGAATAACTAACAAGAAAAAAACAACACAAAATACGTTAAAATCATTAGTTTCAAAGTTTAGATATGTTTGTACAGGCAACAACCGAAATGTTACACTGCAAGTACTCTCATTTTTGTTCTTATCTATCTATATATTGCGGATTGAGATGAATGTTTATCTGTAGGATGCAATATCATAATGAAAGAAACATCAACCATATTTTACAAAACAAGGGTCATGATTAACTAACCTTCTCCCTAGAAGAAAATTTACCCCCGCCACTAATGGACTACTAGTATAAGAGTTAGTATTAATTCTGGGAGTGTTAAGAATCTGTTTTTCTGGGGTTGCATTGCTCTTAAGCAGATTTTTCATCGTCGAAGCTAAAGAAGAATTAGCAAGCAACATGCAAAACAAAATTTGCACCCAGTATCTGAATTGCAAAGAAGACATTCATAAGCATAAGCTGCAACTTCTGCAGCTGAAGGCTCACAGTACTTCCTTATCACAAGGATCATTACCATAAAATTTGAGTATGCATGTAGATTGAGAAATATTGTAACCAAGTTGGGCAAAAAATTGATTACAAGAGTTCCTGTTGCTTATAATGGTTTGAGATATCATAGCTCCTCCTAACCTTTCCATATATGGTAAAATGTACAAAAATGAACCGGTGAAATTCATTACGCAATATCAAATAATTCTGTTTCAGACTGGTAAATAGAGTTTCTAAGAATATTTCGTCCAAGAAATGTTTGTGAAGTTCTAATGGTCGTCTAACTTCAGCTCTGATGCCAGTATCTATCATTTGGTTGCCACCCTTCGCCTTTACTTTTGTTTGAAATTCCCTTTGATTTTATTTAAGTTATAGTAGATCGCTTATGTATATTATTATACCTTTGAAGCTGTGTTCATATGACAGGTTAGATATCCTTGGAACATGAAACACCCATCACCAGGCCCCAACCACAAAACAGCTAACTTTTGACAGATAGGACATCTATTTGGCAGACTGAGTAGCACAAACGGCGGAAACTCAAAGGCCAGGAATATTATACAATAATGTTCATTCTACCGTAGCACCTGGAACACCAGAAGTCCAGAACTAGAATTTTCTTATCTACTGCTGTGTTCATTCAACCCTAGCACCGAGTTGAACCAGAAAGCAAATCTATGGGTGGTCCTCTCAGTGGCAATAAAGATGCATAGATGAAAGAAACATAAATGGAAGTGAAACCCCTATTGAAAGTTCGGCGCACACTAACATTATCAACTGACTATAGCAAACATTGGTCAAGACTCAAGAAAGATGACAGCCTGGGCTCAAAATTGTCATACCCTAATCAGGTCTTTGGAATGTTCAAAAAACTTGCAAAAACACAAATACAAAGATACCTTCATCTGAGCATTCTCTTAAATTAGGACCCATGTAAACAAAAAAACTTTTGAAAGTCGATAACTAAGATAATAAAACAAATAACAAGTTGATCTCTTGACAATATGAAAACCAGAGGAAGATTACCCCTCAATCCACACAGAATATTAAATGGTTTCAAACTGATTTGGAGACTTTAGAAGCTACATGGTACTACAAAAAAAAGAGGGTGTAAACTAAAGTAAATTCCTCTTCAACGATTGGCCTTGGCGACCCTCTCGATCTCATCCTTCTTCTTGATTGCATAACTGCATATGCATGGATTGAGGATTAGTAAACTGTAAAAGACTTGAGTATTTATGTGTGTGTGTGTGTGTATTGCAGAGTACTCGGTTTTTGAATTGTGAATCCTTCACCATTTAAGATAAAAAGCTATATACATGGATTGGCGCATTCTTTACCTGTTAGAAGAACCCTTGGCAGCATTGATGAGCTCATCAGCAAGGCACTCGGCTATAGTCTTGACATTCCTGAATGCGCTCTCACGTGCACCTGTTGTGAGAAGATATATTGCCTGGTTGACACGTCTCAATGGAGAAATATCAACAGCTTGACGCCTCACCACACCAGCAGAACCAATTCGGGTGGCATCTTCTCTTGGACCACTTTGTTTTGGAAAACAAAAGATGTGTTAAAAAACCAGGAAAAAGAAAATGCTAGGAAAGTTGTAAATAAAAGTATACCATTCTAACAAATGCAGGAAATTTGGAACATAAAAAAAGCAACAGGAAAGCATTCGGTATATTGCTCAAGTAGTAATCACACGTAAAAGGCAGGCACGGTGTTTTATATAACTTGAATACCTGTTGATAACAGCGTCAACAATGACTTGGATTGGGTTCTGGTCTGTTAAGAGGTGGATGATTTCCATAGCATGCTTAATGATGCGGACAGCCAACAACTTCTTTCCGTTGTTGCGCCCGTGCATCATAAGAGAGTTGGTCATCCTCTCAACAATTGGGCACTGAGCCTTCCTAAACCTCCTAGCTTGGTATCTTCCAGCAGTGTGAGGCATGTAGGTTGGATGCTTAGCAGCAGTTGCAGTTATGTAATCCTCCACAGAAAGATCACCGATCTGTAGAAAGCCACAAACTTCTAACTTAAAGTGAGGAGACTACGACAAGCATCAATATCATTCATTTGACCAACTCAGTACTTGGGTTCCAGAATTACAATTGCAAGAGTAGGACTAGCAGCAATACTATTGTGGGAATATAATTTAAAATATTCCATACAAGTGCAGAAGAAGAAAATGAAACAACCATGTACAAGTGCATATTGCAAATTTTAATTTCTCAATTTGCCTACCAAAGGAGGAAGTTAACAGTGCTTGTTATATAATGATTTATTATTTCGAATAAGGTAAACATCATATTTTTCATCAACATTCGCACACATCTCAACAAACAAGTACTAGAACGTAGAAAAATAACTTTTCCCAAAATCTAAAATAAGATGCAAAAACAAATACAACCCAGTTCACTGCAACTAATTTAAATCCAAACCCATTTCACACAAATAAACAAACCCGGAAACAATAACTAAAATGTGATAACCTACAAAAAAGCTTCCGTTTCATCTAGCATAAATGTGAAACCTACTAATAACAAAACCAGCACTTTCCAAATCAAACAACAAACTAAAAAAGACTTAATTTTTAGCTAACCCAAATCAACAATCACCAACAGCTTATCTTAAAATTAACTAACTCATAAACACAATTAAACATTCAAGAAACACAAACACACACAAATGTAAATATAGAAATGGAGAGTGAATTAAGAAAAAAAATGACCTGAACGTCGTCGTATGACCAGCGGTTAAAAAGCGTAACATCAGTGTGAACAAGATTCTCATCAGTCTTAGCAGGAGCCACAATAGCTTCAGCAGGGGCCGCCATTCTTCTTTAATTTAATTACCTGTAATTTCAAATCGATTATTAACAACTATACATTTGTATGTATATATAGTGGTCGTGTATGTATAGATTGCAGAGGACAAGTTTACCTGTTTTTAGATTTGGGGGTGGAGGCAGAGGCAGCAGCAGCAGCAGCTTCTTTCACACCAAAACCCTAGCTTAGTTGATATATGCACGTTAATGGATCTTAGGGCCTATATACAAAATACTCTGGGCTTTTATTGGGCCTCATTATATTATTGGGCCTCCTAGTACTGCACTTTTAAATTATGCTGTCATTTGTTAAATTACGGATTTTTGCCTAATTTCATAATTTATTAAAATTAAATACTAATAATAATTTTTATTTTATTTTAAAAAAATTAAAATATTTTTTAATGATGTTTATAGATAATTTAGTTCATCTATTCTTGCTTCTCAACCATTTCATGTACACTTTTTATCACTTCCCACATGAATTACATATATTATATTACATATTCTTTCTTAGCGTCGTCTTGCGCCAACACCTATATTCATTAAAATATAAATAATTACTTTTATGATATAAATCATGACTTCAAATAACATTGTCTTAATTATTTTGTTTATGGTTAATTTGTAGTATATATATATAGCATAGCCAATTAATAAATTTTAAACTATATTTAATAAATTTCGTCGATATAAATATCCTCAAGTCCCATATTACTCTAAAACCCCGTGTTATTGGAGTTGTGTAAGCGAGTTTGTGTGTGTTTCGAGTTGGTTTATGTACGTTTTGTGTGTGTCTTTGTTGCAAACGGAGGAGTCACCACCGTGATGGTGGTGGCGGATCGGTGCTAAAGAAACGAAAGAGCCAGGAGAGGGTTCGATGAGAGAGTGAGAGGAGGGTGAGGGGGAGAGATGGTGGAAAGAGGAAGATAGAAGGTTTGGCCGGAATTTGAATTTGAGATTGATTCCGGCAAAACGTACAAGAGATAGGTGTAGATCGGGTTATAGGTAATCAGAATATGGGGAGATAATGAAGTTTGGTGTGGTTGGAATTTGGTCGGACCACCGCCAAACGACGACGGCTATAGTAATGCAGGTGGGATTGGTCATGGGGGGTTGGATATTTTCAGTTATTGCCTTGATCGAAGACTTTTGTGTACCATTTATAGGAGGCTTTTTTTTTATGACATATAGTTTGGGCTTTTAAAGCAATTATGTGTCATTTTGTTGGCTTATTTATGTATATTAATTAAATTGTTTTATATATTATTTTATTTCTTCTAGGGTCTAACTAAAGATTTTCTTTGTTTAGATCTTATTTTATTTTTTCTTTTAACGAATTATTATATGTACATTCGTTTTCTTATAATAAATTATAATCAGATATAATTTTCTTTATTATTTTTAATACCTCTTGTTTCATTTATTTTTATTTTCAAGATGATTAGAAGAGTTTTAATAGGTATTCTCTTTTCAGATTTTAGACCACAATTATCTAGCCAGGGACCTCGGAGTACAAGACAATTTAGCTACAAATTTTGATGACACGAGGGATTTTATACAACTATCGGAAGACACTAGTTTTGTACATAATGTATTTTATAGAGGGCACTCTTTTTTCTTCGTGAGTTTTTTTTCCCATATTGTTTTACTCTTGCGAGGTTTTAACAAGGTCATTTTTGTGGGTTATCTTTTCAGACATTAAGGTTTTATTATCTAAATTTCCAGGAACATCTCTGCATAACTTTCGGTTATATGAAAAGTTTCGTGAATGAAAGATATGCTCTACCAATCAGTATTTTATTTTGGTTTCACTATATAGTATTTACTAAAGTACATGAAAATAATACTTTCACAATAATAAAGATTCTTTTACTTTATCTTAATTTATTTTATAATTACAAGTACTTATATTGAAATAATATTATTATTTTATTTAATATTTGCGTACTAAGAAATCTTGTCAATATTATTTCAGAATATATGTATCTCGTGCATGGTATTTCAGAACAAATATTATTCATCACTTTTTTTGGTGTAGTATTTCTAGATTTTAAAAACAAAAATTAAAGTCGAATAAAAATATGATTCCATGAACATTTATTGAACACAACTCATGTAACTATATAATACAGCTTCTTGTAATTTTATTATATATATATATATATATATATATATATATATAATATTATTGGAGTTAGTGTAATCTGATACTTTATCAAATGGAAAATTATAATTATTGTTGGAATAAAAAATTGAATTATGAAGAAACAATTTTTTTTTTTGCCATAATGAAGAAACAAAATTAGTTGTTTCTCTCTTTATATATATACTAGGATATAAAGCTGTGCTATGCGCGGCTCAGAGTTTTTTAAAAAAAAATTACATATTGATAATTTTGTTAATCGAGATTAACTATTTGACACTTGATAAGATACAATAGAAATTGCAAGTTGTATATTACAGATTTTATACTGTAATACTTTTTCTTTTTTAAATCTATTACAAAACAGCTAAAGTTAATATTTGTCAATGTATTCTAAGATTGTATAATGATAGTCTCAAAATGTATATGATATTCGTCTAAGTTGTAAATTTGGTTATACGTTGAAAAAGTTTTAATAAAAACATATGTTGTACCAAGTCATAGTTCATCCTTTTTTAGAGAGTAAATTCCTTTTAATTTATTTTGTTACTTTTTACTTTGTCAAAGCAATTTTAATATTTTTCCAAGATAATTAATTTCAAACAATTTTGCATAAATCATCATTAGTTGGAGGAAGACCTCATTATATATTTATAAATTTAATAATCTAAAAAAATCATAAACATGAAAAATAACAATTACAATATGAATGTAATATTTTCAATCAAAAATTATTAATTTTAAATATTACTAAATAACATTCTTAAAAGCCGACACCCCTCTCACAATATACATGCTCAGTCTAATAGTTTATTTAATTAAAATATAAACATACTTGGGTACAATATGAAATGAAAAGTGTATAACTTTTTAACTGATTTAATTGGTCGAGAAAAAGGGTCGAGTTAGTTAAATTTAATAAGGTCGGTTAAATGTTATTTATTCACGTGTAAAAGTTAAAACCCGATAATACTTATATACAAATTTAAGATGTAAACTGAAAAATATATATACTTTCATATTCGTTCACAACCATTGATAAAAGATTTCTCGAAAATTTAATATTGTGTAACCTACAGTTTGTCTGAAAATAAATTGCATTGATCTTGAAAAAATTCAAGAAAAACAGCTTAAAAGATTTGGTATAAATAATTTAAATTGTCATATAAAATAAATTACAGTGGTCTTGAATCGGGATACAAAATAATACAATATAAATAATTTTAAGTCGTGATATAAATAAAGTTATATATATATATATATATAAAAAAGGTATAACTAATAAACTATTAAATGATATTAAATGTAATTTTTTTTTTTTACAAAATGTCGAATTTAATAGGTTTAGTTAATGATCAACTAAATGATATTAAATACAAGAAAAATATTTAATAAAAAAAATCGAAAATACCAAAATTCAAGAAAAATTATTTGAAAGTCATGGAGGTCTCTTCGCTCAGAACCTATGCTATATATATATATATATATATATATATATATATATATATATATACTTTAAACCCTCTCTAGCCGCTTTAATTGAAACCAGCTTATGCCATGGACCAGTCTATTTTGACGTATCGCCAAACTTAACC
>PHNY01022632.1:4173-15542 GCA_003724115.2 Anethum foeniculum | reverse complement strand
TATATAGAAGCTTTTGGAGATGGAGTAGTAAATTTTAAAAGATAACCGAAAAATTGCGCTAGCTGAGGATGGATATACAAGAACAGTCGATGAATTTCTGTGGAGGATATATTAT
The DNA here is from genome assembly GCA_003724115.2 of Anethum foeniculum. NCBI lineage: Eukaryota > Viridiplantae > Streptophyta > Magnoliopsida > Apiales > Apiaceae > Anethum > Anethum foeniculum. Next base: position 15,427 of record PHNY01022632.1, on the reverse strand, counting down.
AAGAATGATTCAGGGAAGAATTTTAACACGACGCGTCCAGCTGATTTTAGGTGTCGTCCAGAAAATTTTGACACGTCCAGCCCAAAAAAGAAGAAGCCCAAATGACCTAAATAGGTGACCTATCCGGTAAAAGCCCATTCAGACTTCATTCCATTGTTAAGAAATGGGGCCTTATTCTTCGAAAATTTCTCATTCTATCTCTGATTTTTCGTCGCTATACAAAGGCTGGTCTACGACAAATTTCATTGCCTATTCTTGATCAAATATCAAATATACTGAGGTTGTTTTTCTTCGGCACTCTCTGAATTCGTTTTTAATTGTCGATCACTATCACTTGATTCTTCGGCATGGCACGCTCACCTAAATTACTTCCGTGATTTAGTCTATTGTAGTCGTTTGAGGTGTGGAATTTTAATGTAAAAAATGTTTTTCAAAATTTAAAAATTTCCTATATTTATTTAACTTTTATAAATTATTTTGCATATAATCACAATTATATTTTGAAGCATGAAGTGAAAACAGCCAAAAAAAGTAAGTAGAGTCAACTAACTACTTTCTTCAGTTTGAAAATTTGAAAACAGCCAAAAAGAGTAATAAGTAGCACCAACAGTTTTTTCCATTGTTAGCTTGTTCCTGCTGATGAGCTAAATATAATGATATCCCTGAATGTTTCAGACTGTGCTTTCGATAATATTCCTTTTTCCCCATACTGATATCTAATCTTCTACCAGCCATGGCAGTCCATATCGCCAGCTTCTCATTCTTCTCCAATTTAGTCCTACTTTTCCTATGTAGTGAAGCTCATGTCTTCAGTCTAACAAAGTCTTATGAATCTTCCGCAACTTCTGGTTTCAGTCTAGAACTTATCCATCGTGAATTCTCCCCTTTGTCGCCTTTTTATAATCCGTTAGCCACACATTCAGCACGCTTAAAAAATGCTATTCATCGCTCAAATTCTCGTCTCAGTCATTTCCATTCCAAGTGTAGAAGCCAGTCTAGATCTATTGAATCCAACATTCATTACGATGGTAGTGAGTACTTGATGAAACTGCTTATTGGTACACCGCCTGTTGAAGTTTTTGGAACTGCAGATACAGGGAGTGATCTAACCTGGATACAATGCAAGCCTTGTAAAACATGTTTCAAGCATATAAATCCCCTCTTTGATCCTCGAGCCTCTTCGAGTTACAAGACTTTGAAATGTACATCTAAACAGTGTAAAGCTTTTGAAGATTACACAGTTGGCTCATGTACTCGAGAACATAATAAATGCCAGTATAACTCTACATACGGAGATGGATCGTTCAGTAATGGTCACCTAGCTACAGAGACACTCACTTTCGGGAAAACTTCGATAGAAAGGTATGTTTTCGGATGTGGACACAATAATCGGGGTATATTCGGTGATAAAAGTTCGGGGATGATTGGTCTCGGAGGAGGGCCCCTTTCAATAATTAGTCAGTTGGGAGATACAATTCAGTGGAAATTTTCTTATTGTTTGGCGTCCGTATCTAAAAATGTGACAAGTACAATTAATTTTGGTAAACAAGCACAAGTTTCAGGTTCCAAGACAGTTTCAACACCATTGTTTCAAACCGCTGATCGAATTTACTATTATTTATATCTGGAAAAGGTTATCATCGGAAATAAATCTTTTGAGGTTCCCAGGGAGGAGACTGGAGAACACGTTCAAAGTGGAAATATAATCATTGACTCTGGGACTCCGATAACTTTCCTTCCAGGGGGTGAATTCTACGATGGTATTGTTTCCACATTAAAAGAAGCTATGGATGTTGAAACCATTGATGATCCGGATGAAAATTTTAAGCTTTGTTACAAAACAAATTCAAATATAAAAGCGCCCATGATTGCCTTCCAGTTTAAGGATGCAACCATAAAAATCCCTCAGTCGAGTACATTTGTCGAAGTGGATGATGGTGTCACTTGCTTCACTGTGATGCCTAATCATATGCATTTCCAATTCTCCATCTTTGGAAACGTATTGCAGGAGAATTTTTTAGTTTCTTATGATCTTAAAAAAAAGATGGTTTCATTTCAGGCTACAGATTGCAGCAAAAAGTTCGACACTAACTAATGTAATTCTGAAAAAATTAGCATTTTCAAATAATGTCATCATATTGTTTCTCTCAGGAAAGATGCACCTTTTGATAATTATAATAATTTCTTGTTATCTTCAGATTATTGCATCAATACCCCCAACGATTTCGCCAGATTTTATGTGCTCGTGAGAGCAAGTCCACTGCATAGTTATATTTACTTGTGTAGCTAAAATAAGATCTTCTTTTCTTTTTTAAACTAGATGTCTCAGTAGGCCTTTTTTAAACTAGATGTCTCAGTAGGCGCTTGAGACCTTTGTTTAAGCAGATCTGTTTGTATGTACATAGCATTCTCAGTTGTTTGTTTAAACTAAATCATTAAAACAAATTAAAAATATGATGTATTCTAGATGAATAAGGCCCTTACAGTTTGCAGAAAGTCATCAAGCAACATGAGAAAGATAATTAAACTAGAATAGATCTGAGGAATGCATTACACTTACCTCTGCTTATTTCATGTATAATCTTTTTAAGAAATTTAACTTTTCTAAAATGCCTTTGATTTTCTATAATTAATATTCATGTCAGTATATTTAGAATGATATTTATCTCCATGGATTGTATTAAGTAAACAGAAAATTGCAGGTTTATTCTGAGAAGACAAACAAAATGGTGTGCACCTATTGACTGCCAGCTGAATTAATGCAAATAAGATCCTAAAAGAGTACAAACATTTGAGCTCTTATTGACTTAAAATAGCATCATTGTTGAAATTTTTCTATGTGTTTGTTCTCTATTTTTTGTAACTGAAAAATTTCGAAATTTTCTTCATTTACAGTTTGTACTTCACTATTTCCAGTTTTCAAGATTCATTCTAAATTTCCTGAACAAAGTAATCAGGCTAGGCCTATTTCTGTGTCTGGTGCTGTTCTATAATTTTTAAAGATTTTTGTATAGTTGGAAATTCTCTGAATAAAACTGGTAGGAGACTAGTAGTGAGTAAACTGTTGATGACAACTTATTTGATTCCTTCCTGGTATATAATATCTTCTCTTCCAGGAGATTTCATTTGCAATCATAATGTAGGATAATGATAATACTGCATTGATAACTTTCTTTTTATTTTATCTTATACAGTTTTTACTAATTTAACGCTTGCTATCAAACATTTAAAAGTATCTTCTTCAAAAGTCAAATTCAAGCCATTATAGAATCAAAGATGATTGCTTTTATTTTTTAAATCTCAAGATGATTACATTTTATGCAAACCACAATTAAATGCTCTACAAATTGTAATATGTCAAAATATTCAAAAAAATAAAAAAAATCAACCAAATGAATCTACATTAAAATAGATCAATTCTAAAAGTATCCGAGATAAACTAATAAAATACAAAATTAATAAAACAATTCGATAAAGTTGAATATTCGATTAATTTGATCTTTGAAAAAAGTGTATCCACAAAACAAATTCCAACCAAATTACACCATATTGACAAAATCTTCCTATTGTAGATAGTTATTAATATTAAGATTGTGCATTTGATATCTCCTTTTTCCTACATATTGCTCAGAAAACCGATGTTTGTCTAATCTCATACTAGTCATGACAGTCCATATGGCCACCTTCTCAATCTTCTTCATTTTAGTTTTAATTTTCCTATGTAGTGAAGCTCAAGTTTCCCATCTAACATCCCATGAATCATCCACAATTTCTGGTTTCAGTCTAGACCTTCTCCACCGCGAATCCTCCCCTTTGTCGCCTTTTTATAATCCGTTAGCCACCCGTTCTGAACGCTTAAAAAATGCCATTCTTCGCTCAAATTATCGTCTCAGGCATTTCCAATCCAAGTGTAAAAACAGGTCTAGATCACCAGGTTCTATCGAATCCAACATTCATTACGATAGTGGTGAGTACTTAATGAAACTGCTTATTGGTACACCGCCTGTTGAAACTATGGGAATTGCAGATACAGGGAGTGATCTGACCTGGATACAATGCAAGCCTTGTGAAAGATGTTTCGAGCATATCAATCCCCTTTTCGATCTTCGAGCCTCTTCAAGTTACAAGACTTTGAAATGTACATCTAAACAGTGTAAAGCACTTCAAACTTTCACTAGCACATGTACTCGAGAACATAATAAATGCCGGTATCACTTTGTATACGGAGATGGATCATACAGTAACGGTCACGTAGCTACAGAGACACTCACTTTCGGGAAAACTTCAATAAAAAAGCTTGCATTTGGATGTGGACACAATAATCGGGGTATATTTGGTAACACTACTTCGGGGATAATTGGTCTCGGAGGAGGACCCCTTTCATTAATTAGTCAGCTTAAAGAAAGAATTCAGGGGAAATTTTCTTATTGTTTGGTGTCCATATTTAAAAATGAGACAAGTACAATTAGTTTTGGAGAACAAGCTCAGCTTCCGGGTTCCCAGGTGGTTTCAACACCATTGTTTCGAACCCCTGATGAAACTTACTATTACTTATCTCTGGAAAAGGTAATCATTGGAAATAAATCTTTTGAAGTTCCCAGGGAGGAGAATAAAGCATCCGGTGAAAGTGGTAACATACTCATTGACTCTGGGACTACGTTAACGTACCTTCCAGGGGGTGACTTCTACAATGGTATTGTTTCCACATTAAAGGAAGCCATGGGTGTTAAAACTATTCCTGATCCAGATGGGAATTTTAATTTTTGTTATAAAACGAATTCACATATTAAAGCTCCCTTGATTGCCTTCCAGTTCAAGGATGCAACCATCAAAATCCCTCAGTCGAGTACATTTGTCGAAGTGGATGATGGTATCACTTGCTTCACTGTGGTGCCTTCTGATATGTCCATCTTTGGAAACATATTGCAGGAGAATTTTTTGGTCTCTTATGATGTTCAAAATAAGAAGGTTTCATTTCAGGCTACAGATTGCAGCAAAAAGTTGTAAATTAACAACTATAAATCTGATTAAAACATCTCAAATGAATGTCTTCATATTATTTTTCTCAGGAAACATGCACCTTTGAATAATTATTAAGTTTGTTGGTATTCCTTTCCTCCAAGTGCTGTAATCAGTTTATACAAATGATACTACTTCTTCTTATAGTTATAATAACATCAAAATATTGTCTTCAAATCATAGAATCAATACCCCACGGATTTTGACAGATTTAATGTGCTTAGTACAGATTTCGTTCAGGGGATTTTCATTATGAGTTTCTCATAAAGGATTTGAGTACCATGACGTTACATTTTTTAAGTTGAATTTTTGTATCTTCTTTAAGGTAGCTTTTAATGTTGACATATAAAAAATTATTACATATCCCGTAGGAAATACGAGATCGCGGCGCCTAGTTTTGGTGTAGCAGCTATATTTCGATTAATTCATAGACCGACTGTAGAATCCTGTTCAATAATCAATAAGTGGAACGGTTAGCTGTTTACTCTCAGGTTGGGATCAAGGATTGGAGAAGAGCAATATTCACTCATTCTTATAGCTTGCGTTCTTAGTACCAAAATAAATAGCAAAAATAAAAAAAAAAATAATAATAATAATTGTCGGAAGTGGACCGGGGGCTCTCCATTCCTGGTTCTCATATAGCTGGATCCTCCGAAAATATCCTGATTATGACTAATCTATCTATTATAACAGTTTTGGCGCGAAAGTTACTTACTTATTATAGTTTAACTTATTTTGATTCATGCTATTTGATGATAACAGCTAAGGTACTTTGGTTCAACTAAAATTTTGGGGCGAGTGAGAATCGAACCCGGCAGGGGATAAACCTTTACCACTAGGCTATCCCATCGTGCTTACAATATAGAGATATTAATTATGTAGGACCTTCTAATTCAGTGGGGCTTTTGTGAATTTTTCAATACATCTCTCTCCTTCAATTATGTTAACTCCCTCTTTGTACTCGACCTCTCCCTCCGTAATTTTGTTGTACTCAAGCAAGAGGTAGTGTGTGATTGGATCAAGTTTCTAGGTCACATTATTTTTTATATTAGAGAAGATTCAAGAAAGTTCAAGCAAATCAGGTAAATTGTAAAAGTAAAACTTTTCTAAATGTATCTGGTCCCTGAACTCCTCAGCCAATAGCTAATTCCATGCAAGTTTGAGTTACCATTTTGGAGGTAAGCATTGACTGACGATCTCGTAAGATGTATTGGTGAAAGAAATATAGTCCCTAGTCCTCACCATAGGAGAGCCAGAGATGCTCAATATTGTGCTGAGTGACAAAAAGTGCTGCTGGCCGGTAGAGCAGTGAAGCGTATTTAATTCTGGTTTAATTCGACTTCATTGAACAATCTCTCCCTCCCTCTTAGTTGTTGCAAGTGAATTGGAGAATAACTTTGGGCCTTAAGTTTATCATGCTTTTGTCTTTCTATTATGTTATAAGTATGTATGCAAAACAGTTGCTCATTTCAATCCTGGCAGGAAACACTGTCAGCTTCCTAACCGGTATTCAGTGACGGAACCAAAAATTCCTGATGGAGCATGTTAAACTTAACTGATTACTCTTTGAAAAGCTGCTAATTACAACTAAACTTGGTGTGCATATATTGCCACCAAGTTAATACTTTTAAACAAATCAATCACAGCTGTACACAATACTATGAGCAACAATATCATCCTAAATTAGAATAATCTCCTTTTTTGCCTATAAATTGCTTAGAAACCCAATGTTTTCTTCCTCATATTAATCATGGCCCTCTATAGCCCTACCCTTGGTCCTCTTTCATTATAGTTTTACTATTCATATGTAGTAAAGCTCATGACTCCACATCTTCTGGTTTCAGTCTTGATCTTATTCACTGTGAATACTTTTGTCACCATTTTATGATCAAGCAGCTAGAAATTTCGAGCGCCTAAGAAATGCCATTCGTCGCTCATATTCTCGTCCAAGCTATCTTCAATCAAGGCATAAAAACTCATCTAGCTCCTCCGGTATCATTGAATCAGAGATACTTTACAATTCTATTGAGTACCTGATAAAATTTCATATTGGTACACCACCTGTTGAAGTTCTAAGAATTGCACATGCAGGCAGTGATCTTACATGGATACAATGCAACCCTTGTAAGAAATGTTACAGGCATATATTTCCCCTTTTTGATCTCCTGGCCTCATCAAGTTACAAGACTTTAAAATGTACATCTAAACAGTGCAAAGCATTTATAGATCATACTGGTGGATGTACTCGAAAACACAATAAATGTCAGTACAGCATTATATACAGGGACAGATCGGTCAGCACTGGTCATCTTACTACTGAAAAACCCACGTTGGGCAAAACTTTTATGGAAAAGGTTGCTTTTGGATGTGGACACTATAATCAGGGCATTTTTGGTAACGGTAGTTCAGGGATAGTTGGTCTTGGAAGGGGGCCTCTTTCATTAATCAGTCAGTTGGATGAAACAATCTTTTGAGTTGAAGTCCAGGAAAGACACTGGACGTCAGGATGAAGGTGTTAACATAAATATTGACTCTAAGACTACTTTGACACTCGTTCCCGCTGGTACATATTACGATCGCATTCTGTCCGCGTTGGTGGCAGCTATCGGATTTGAAACCGTGAGAGATCCAGATGGGTATTTTGACCTTTGCTATAAAACTAGCTCAAATATTAAAGTGCCAGTAATTGCTTTTCAGTTTAATGGGCAAAGTTGTTAGAATTGCCCGTGTCAGAGTACATTTCTGGAAGTAGGTAATGATCTTACTTGCTTTACAGTGCTGCCCATTTTTGGCATTAATATCATTGGTAACATATTTCAGCAGAACCTATTGGTTTCTTATGATCTTCATGAAAAGAAAGTTTCATTTCAGCTCTAGAAATATGTGCCCATTTAAGCTCTGCACTGTTTGTTAGTCCTTTTCTTACAATCTGTAAACTCTAGTCTGTAAACTCCCCAGCCAATAGCTAATACGACTTGCTGCAATCCAAACTTAATGCAACTCATACACTCATAACTTGGTCGTGTTGATCAACAAAAACTACGTCGTGCCCTAATACAAGCAAACATTGGGCGACCATAACTTGTCATATTCTAGAAAATATGTAATCGCATATGCTAGAGAAGGCCAACACTTCACGTTTTGGAGGTAAGTGCCGACTGAGGAAAATGCATGATGTATCAATTATGTGATATCAACTTAGTCCTCAGTCCTCCCGTAGTCCCATTGGTGAGTTGGAGATGTTTGATGCTGTGTCGAGTGAACCAAAGTGCCTCTGATGGAGTATTGTAGCAAATGTAGTTCTTCTTTGTACTGGATTGTTAAACTATTGATCTCTCTCCCTGTAAAAACTGTTAATATTGACATGGATAATAGTTTTGGGGCTCATTGCCGAGCAGCAGGACAATGACATATTGTTACTATTGTAGATGTGTAAAACAATATGCTGAAGAAACGTTGTTCAAAATATTGCATCAACGAGATTCCAAAACAACCACTTAGGATCCGCTATATATTGTGGAGTGGACACTGATCCCTAACATGTAATGGTTGATAAATCATATATTAATATGAAATTTTTTAAAACTTAAACCGACTTGTCCTGAAAAATTTCATGAGAGACTGGGATCCATGCAATTTGTTTTTTTGTTTTTTTGATGATGTAATTTGTAATTTGTTTATATGAAATGTGAATACATAAATACTAGTTTAAACCCGTGCGATACACGGACTTTGTTTATATTGTATTATCTTTTAAATTTAATTTAAATTAAAAAAATTATATCATTAATTTAAATTGAATTGATTTTATGTTTTAGTTAAAAAGGGTAATTGGTTGGTAATTTATAATTATAATTTATAATTTATTTTATTAAATAACATTGTTAATGTTATTTTTGGAGAATAAGGGGACTTTGGTTAAAAGAAACAGATAAGGTAATGTAGTTTAACTTAAAAGTTAATTGGTTAGTATTAATAATATTTTAATATAATTATTTTATTTTTCTAAATAGACATGTCCGTAATATTTTTTAAAAATCAGGTATTTTAGTTGGAACAAATATAAATGTAAAAAAAAGGTAATTTGTGTTTTCAATAGCATGATAATTTTGGAGAATGAGATGTTTTAGTTGGAAAAAAAAAGAAAAATTAACATCGAAAAATGAAATTAGTGTTTTAGTTGAAAACGATAATTGATTAATTATTAGTAATCATATTATTTATAAATGACCAAACACTAATAAATATTAGTTTAAAACTCGTGCGATGCACAAACTTTCTTTAATATTGTATGACTTTTAATTTAATTTGAAGTAATTGATAGTACGTTTTAGTTAAAAATAGTAATTGGTTGGTTATTACCAATTAGAATTATATTTTTTATTTTATTGAATAGAATTGTCTATATTTTAGTTGAAAATGACAGTTGGTTGGTTATTAATAATCATAATTTTATTTTTTATTTTATTAAATAGAATTGTTCATTTTATTTTTGGAAAAGAAGTGGTTTTGGTAGAAAAAATAAAAAAAGTAATTTGTTTTAGATGAAAAAGATGATCAGTTATTTATTAATAATTATATTATTTTTGTTCTACTTTATTAAGTAGACCGTGATATTTTTGGAGAAAGAGATGTTTTGTTTGGGAGAAATAGAAAAAGTAACATGTTTTAGTTGGTCTCACAGATTTCTTTAAATATTATATGATTTTTAAATTTAATTTGAACTGAAACTTTAGTATTATGTGATTGATTTGAAATGATAATGAGTTTTAGTTGAAAAGGGTAAATAGTTGGTTATTTAATATTATAATCTTATTTTATTAAATAGAATTGCTTTTATTAATTTTGGAAAAGAAAGGAATTTGTTAAAAAATTAGAAAAGGTAATGAGATTTAGCTGAAAAAGTTTGTGATTAGTAATTATAGTATTATTATTCTATTTTATTATATAGATTTGTACGCGATATTTTTTGAAAAATAGGTGCTTTAGTTGGGTAAAATAAAAAAGGTAATATGTTGTAGTTGAAAAAGTCAATTGGTGTTTTAGTTGAAAAAGATAATTGGTTAGTTATTGGTAATAATTATTTTATTATTAAATTAAATGACCGAAAATGGAAAACCATTAAACCAAAACTTTCAATATTTCGGCTTTTATGTAATAGTATAGCATATATAAATAATTTAGAATTCGTGCAATGCACAAATTTCTTAATATTATATGATTTTTTAATTTAATCTAAATTGAAATTGTTAGTATTATATGATTGATTTGAATTTCTAATGAGTTTTAGTTTAAAAGGGTGACTGGTTGATTATTGATAATTATAATACTATTATCTTTTTTTACTAAATAGAACTGTCTATATTATTTTTGAAAGATAAGGAAATTTGGTTTTAAAAAATTAGAATAGATAATGTGTTTTAGTTCAAAAGGCAATTGGTTAGTTATTAATAATTATAATATTATTATTTTATTTTATTAAATAGATTTGCACATGATATTTTAAGAAAAAGAACTGTTTTAGTTGGGAAAAATAAAAAATGTAACGTGTTGTAGTTGAAAATGGGAATTGGTATTTTAATTGAAAAAGATAATTGGTTAATTATTGGTAATAATTATTTTATTATTAAATTAAAAGCCTGAAAGCAAAGCTAAAACTTTCAATATTTCGTCTATTATAATATTGTAAGTATAGATAAATAATATTTTATTTTATTTTATTAAATTAAATTGCCCGTTATATTTTAGGAAAAAAATTGTTTTAGTTAAGAAAAATAAAAAAGGTAACATATTTTAGTTGAAAAAGGTAATCGGTTTATATACACTAGTCTATCTATTCTATATTATAATAGACGAAACATTAAAAGTTTGGCCGGTCTGATACCTATTTTTTGGTACAAAGTGATTTTACTTAATTACTATTACTAATATATTTTTATAAAAGGTAATATTCATAAAAAAAATGTATACACTATATAAAAATATGATTTAGGTACCTCTTTCAATCAAAAAATTTACATTTTCTATTTTTCTTAACCGAAACAATCAAAACACGTTAATCAGTTATCTTTTTCAAATATTAATTACCTTTTTTGACAAAAACATGTTACCTTTTCTATTTTTTTCATCTAAACATTTCTTTTTCCAAAAATATCACGGAAAAATATTTCGTTTTTCAAATATATCACGGGCAATCAAAACATCTCATTTTTTAAGGACAACTAAAATATCTCTA
>PHNY01022611.1:5155-17319 GCA_003724115.2 Anethum foeniculum | reverse complement strand
CCAAAGACCAGATCAAGCCATGATGCCATCTGGGTAATTATTGATAGATTGACTAAGTCCGCGCATTTCCTCCCTATTAATGAAAAATATTCTCTAGAGAAGTTGGTTAAGTTATATTTGGTTGAGATTGTGACTAAGAATGGGTAGCAATTGTGTCTGATCGAGATCCAAGGCTTAATTCAAGATTTTGGGCTAAGTTTCAAGAATGCTTAGGAACCAAGTTAAAAATGAGTACTGCATATCATCCTCAGACAGACGGGCAAAGTAAAAGGACAATTCAGACTATAGAAGATATGTTAAGAGTTTGTGTGTTAGATTTCAAAGGGAACTGGGATGACCATCTACCATAAATAGAGTTTTCTTACAACAATAGCTATCATGCCAGTATTGGAATGCCACCTTATGAAGCATTATATGGTCGTAAGTGTAGATCCCCTATTTGTTGAGAAGAAGTAGATGAAAGGAAATTGTTAGGTCCTGAGCTAGTACAACAAACAAAAGAGGCAGTGACGCTGATTCGGAAAAGGTTAGAAGCAGCTCAGGACAGGCAGAGAAAAAATGCAGACTTACATCGAAAGGATATGGATATAGAAGTCGGATCGTTGGTATTGTTAAAGGTCTTGCCATGGAAAGGATTGGTTAGATTAGGTCAAAAGGGTAAGTTGAGTCCTAGATATATCGGACCATTTGAAGTTCTAAAGAAAGTGGGTAAAGTCACTTATGAGTTAGCCTTACCACCTCAGTTTTAGCATATCCATAATGTATTTCATGCTTCTATGCTGAAACAGTATATTCCCGATTCAAATCAAGTCATTGAGTATGAACCAATCGAGATTCAGCCAGACTTGACTTTTATAGAACAACCAATCCAGATTCTAGATCGTAAGGAGCGAGTCCTTAGAAACAAGATTATTCCAATAGTGAGAGTGCTTTGGAGGAATCCTCGTGTAGAAGAGTCTACCTGGGAGTTAGAGTCAGAAATGCTAGACAAATATCCTCACTTCTTTAATTATGATCAGATTCTGAGGACAGAATCTTTTTAAGGTGGGAAGGCTATAATGATCCGTAATTTTTATTTAATTATTCAAATAAATAAATGCTATTATCCGATCACTACGTGTTAGATATTATCTGATTATGATATGAATATATGTTAGAGAGTTTGTGTATTTTATTTATCTGTTTGTCGAGCTGTGTTATTAAATTCTATTTATTAATAGTTGTTATACTGATTAATTTCCATTAATATGAGGATTGTCCATAAAATTATTTTTATGATTTTCTAATTTCATTAAATATTTTTAGAACTTTATAAAATTTTGAAAATAATTTTTGGTCGATTATTTAGCTCTAAAAGATTTTATGATAGTAATCAAGTGTGAGTTAAAATTTAAATTCAAAAATGCTCTAAAAATTATAAAAAAATTTCTATATTAGTTTTCAAATATTTCGGGAATTTTAAAATTATTTTAGAAATTTTTTGGGTTTGTTTCACTCGCAGAATTGTTTCATTATTTAGCATTGCGCGGTAAGTCGGACCAGCAAAGGGATACGTGTCCAATATAATAGTATGTGTCTCAATTCTTTTGTTTTATAGCATCACGTGTCACCATTTCCTAATTTCAGTTTTTATAAAAAAGATCAATTCTTTTAATCTCTCATCTCTCTCGTCTCTATCTCTCTCGCTCAATCTCTCTCTCATCTCTCTCACAGTCTCTCTCTCATCTCTCTCATCTCTCTCGATTATCCCTCTCATGTTCTTCCCGTCGCCGCTTGCCGTCGCCGGTAACAGTCTCCACCGCCACCCACCTTTTTCCTCCTCTCCTCTCTCCCGCCACTCTTCTCTCTTTTCCTCTCCCCGATTTCTTCCCATAGCTTCTCTGTTCTTGGCGGTGTGTGTGTTGTGCATGTGTGTGTGTGTCGCGCATGTGTGTGTGTGTCACGTGTGTGTGTGTGCGTGTGGGTATGAGTTAGTAGTGCGTGTGTTTGCTGGTTCGATTCCAGTGATTGTTGGGCCATTTAAATTCCGGTTATGGTTTTGTGTTCCGAATGCCCTGTTTAGTTACAGTTTAAATTCCTTTTGATTATTTTCGTGAAATTACTAATATTTGGGTTTTCGGATTTAATCCAAAATTAGTCAATCGGTGAAATTTATTTGGAAACCCGAATATTATCGGGCACCAATAAATTTTGCTGCCGTCGACAATGACTTTTAATGAGTCGACGGTGGACCGTGATGAATTATTCTGAGTCCTAAAATATTAAAAATAATTATTATTCAGTAATTTCATAGTACATTGTTTGGGATTGTTGTGTCGATATGAGATCGACTGGTAGTCCGATAAATAAAGGGAGTGCTGCCTGATTTTTAAAGGAATTTGTATTCTAAATTTTACGGGAACGTATCCTGTAATTATCGGAAGTATCGATCGAATCTATATATATATATATGTTGGTTCCCTCTGGTTTTGTACGAAACTATAAATAGATAAATTATGTCATGGTCAAATATTTTGCCAAAAAGTATTTATAACCCTATTATCCTGTACCGATAGCTGATCGTACGTTTTAAAACAAAACCGAACCTGATTTGAATTGTATGAGCCTTACCTGCATAATTATATCACTAGTATACTTTCGAATTAGATTATATTATCGAATGGGTTAGAGTTTTAGTGAGGATATGTCCAACATGACGACTATCTAACTTAGGGTGCTTCGATTCTGTAGGTTCTGTTTCGGGCCGTCAGTTTCCGAGATCTTAGTAGAGTTCCTCTGTAGCACCTGTTATCCCTACCTCAGCAAGGCAAGTACCACTGACCATACTCTTTATGGTTCAGATTTTGTAGGAGTAATGTGTAGAGCAAGAATGCAAATCTAAATCAAATGTTTTAAGTTACGTATCCCCTGTTGCCCTGAATTTGTTTTATATCTTAAATTTATGCTTTAAGGGAAAAGTAACTTGTGAATATCTATCCCAATTGAGATTCAAGTTCAGAAAATGTTTAGTAATTATCATTACAAAACTTGTAATATGTGAAAAATGTTTAGTGATTATCATTGCTAAACCTGGGATATAATTCTGTGATATAATTCTTTGAGACATGGTATTAATTCATGAATATCATGTAATGGTTTTGAAAATGGGATAGATACAAATCAAATTGAAAACTGGAAATGGATCAGATATTTCTATTTGGAGCTGCGTAAGAGGACCATTATTTGGTAGCGGCCCAGCATGGGGGCATAGGAGGCTAAGTTGGTTGTGTACACTGTTAAACCACTTAGTCCAGCGTAATAAAGACCTAGCTAGTCTTTAAGTTCAGGAACAACTATTTCTGGATGGCAGTCTAGAGCCGTCCAGTGTTGATAGACTGATCAACTATCTTCACCTGTGAGCGTCCAATATATCTGATAATTCATTTTTGAACTCAATTCTGAAATAGCATGCCACTACTGATTTGGAGTTGTACAAAAGCATATGATTTTCTTACATTTCGCAAAGCATGCTAGTAAATGTTGATTTCCAGTTTTGTTTCCAAAGTATGAATGAATTCTATACTCTTGCTTATATAACTGTTTTACATCGATCATGTATCTTGTTTATTCATATTGGTACTGCTGAGCGATTCATAGCTCACCCTTGCAAAATATCTATATACATGTTTCAGATGCCTTAGGACCAGACCATCAGCTCGGAGGCCTGTAGGAGGCCGAGTCGGGTTTATATTCCTGCACCTGTCTTTGGTTCCTAANGAGGTAGAATAAGTCAGACCTTATTAGGTCGTGTGAGTTGTAATAATTATCAAGTGTATTCAGATTTAAGTTCTATTCGGTATTGTAATATTCAGGTAACCTATATCATACTTAAACCTGGAAAGATCTTGGTTAGGGGGTTGTATTGTTTATTATTAGGAGGTTGTATTTCTACCTTATTGTGGTTAGTGACGTCAGCTCTTAACCCCGGGGTTGAGGCTGTCACATGGGGTATCTATAACATTAGACTTTATCTTTGGAAATTTTGATGATAAGGTAGCATTGTCCTCATCATCAGAGTCTGTGTCCTTGGCAACATACTTTCTTTTAAGGAATGTTGGAGGCAGTTTTGTAGTAATGGAAGTATGTGCTCTCTATCCACCTTGTTTCTCCACTGTGTTGGTTTGTTTGGGTGAAGAATTCCTAAATCCTAATGGTTGAGAACCATCATACTTTGCTGATTTCTTATTTTGACAACTAATGCCTTTTGAGAGGCACCCGAGGTGGCTGCTGTTTTGGATATTGTTTGGGTGGTGGTGCTGGGGATATTTGCAGTAGGGTTCTCTTATATAATCTCGTGCAAAATAGCATCAGGTGGTGTAAATTGTATGCTACCCAGTAAAGAATAATGGTATAAGGGGGGTTGGATACAATTATTTAGATAAATCGAAATATGAAACAAGTATAAGACAATTCAATTAAATCTGATATAAACTGTTACAAAACTCTCTCAACAAATGATATTCTTGAGATCTGCAAGGTAACAATGTTTCTGGAGATGACACTACAAGAAAAAGGTTAATAGACATCACGCATTATACATCGGTTACTCGTGCCACCGATGTTAAAAGATCCATTAACATCATCTCATGTAAATGTGATGGCTTTCCATTTATAAGACATCGCATATTTTACAACCGATGTCTAAAGTAGCTATAAAAATTGAATGTGCGCCCTCTTCAATTTCTTCCCCCTTAGTCAAATTATTACCAGCTTATTAGCAAATTTTCTTCCCCCTTAGCCAATTTTTTGTTTCCTTGTTTTTCAACTTTCTCTTAGACAAATTAAACAAACAGTTAAGTCAAAAATAAAAATAAATGTCTCTCACTCTCATGGCTAAACCCTCTCAAACTCTCTCTCGAATGACTAAACTCTCTCAAACTCTCTCTCGACTGACTAAACTCTCTTAAACTTTCTCTTGACTGACCAAACTCTCTTAAACTTTCTCTCGACTAACTAAACTCTCTGAAATTCTCTCTCGACGGACACCTCTCTCTTGACTGAACCCTAATCTATTGACTCTCACCGCCTCTCTACTCACGTCAACTCTGCTCACCTCTGCTTTGTTCACCTCCATTTTTCTGTGCTCGGTTGATAAAAGGATAAGCTCGAATTAGATCTTCTCTCGTAGTCTTTTTAGAAACTCAAATTGTTAAATGAATTTACTATGTAAGCTTGATTTATGGTCCTTTTTGCAAGTAGTTTTGAATGGGGTTTTTATAAAATCAAAACCCTAATTATTTAAATTGGGGTTTTCTAAAATTGAAACCGTAATTTACTTATTTGAATTTGTTTTATGTAACGGTTGTGGCTATTGAATCTTTAGATAAGGAGTTGTCTCTTATATATAAAGTTGGGGTTTATAGTTAAATTTTTTATTTTTCATTTTTGTTTGGTATATTGTTGGATTTTGTTTATAATATTTGTATATTGGATATCAACATATGACTTTATCAGTGTATGTAAGGAGGTCTAGTATGCTTAGGAGATGTGGATAGTTGGGGAACATATTCTTCAGCTTAGGAGATTTGCAGAGTATACTTGTAAATGGAAAAGTGAAGTACATTAATGTCTTCCATTGCATCCTAGTGTTTCATATTCTCAGCCATTACGATGTAGCATAAAATATGTATTGAATTACTGAAACAAGATCTCTGGTTATTAAAGTTAAGAGTGATACATAAACATGAATGTGTTCTATATTGTCCCCAGCTGCCCATTAATTTTAGATGACCATGTATCGTTATTATATGTTGCGTATTTAATTTTTTATGCTTGGATGACGCGTGATTTCACCAAGTTATGGTGCATGGAAATATCTGAAATTTAAAGAGGTTTTAGTTTTAGTTAACACCTCAACAAGAAGGTTTAGCTGATTAAAAACCGTGTGCTTGATTTATCTATTAACTCTTGGATCAGTAGGATGAACGTGCGCTGAAGGGACAAAAGAGGAAGGAATCTAACAGAGAGTCTGCTCGGAGATAAAGATTACATAAGTAGGTAATGTGCTTTATTTCGAGGTTTATAAATATTCATTATACTACATTTTTTTCTCTAGGTTTATGTCACCTTGTACCGAGAAAAGTGAAAATTACATTTTTTTCTTCCTATTACAAAATATTCTATAGTTGTTGGAATTATATGGTCATTAATAATGGGTTATGAACCTCTTTATTATAACATGCCAAGTGTGAAGAGCTACAAGGAAGGGTGGCGACACTGAATAGTCTCAAAGATGAGCTAAAGAGGCTTTCTGAAGAATGTGAGAAAGTTACATATGAAAATAATACAATAAAGGTATTCCAGTGTCCTTTTTCTGTTTCTATGCAAAACACCTGGTACTAGATTATCATTTTTATTAGACTGCCTTTAACTTGATCCTTATTTTTTTGCAAGAGTAGATTATAAATTTTTTAAACAATTTGATGCTAACCTGCCTAGAATTGTAGTTTTCAATACAGAATGATAGTCAACTGTTAATAAATGTGGTCCAGAGAGATTTCGACGCGATCTGCTAACCCTGCTTAGTTCTATTTCCATGTTTAAAATTTGATTGTTGTTGACTGTTCTCATTTTGCCACAAGTACATTGAGCAGATATTGTATGGACTAATTAAATCTAATCTACGAGAACAATTTACTGTTCTTTTTTAAATAGGAAGAATCAATCAGAGTTTACCGTCTAGATGAAGTTTCTAAACTTGGTATTCAATCTTTTGAAGATGGAGCCAACAGTTAACATGTATGATTAGTTGTTTTACTTCGACGGATGAAGAAGGAAACTTCTTTGAAGTTCATTGCCAAATTCCCCTCAATTGTTGTTTCTGTGAAAACTTTCTAGTAACTAGTCAAACACTTGTTTTTATTAGGTATCTTACATAGTAGGAGTGTGATGGTTTTAAATGTTTATAACACTATCAACTTCAATGTTTTCAGCATCATCACTCATCACTCATCAATGTCTACCAATGCTTTTAGGTTCTAATGATACCATAAGTAGCTGAAAACAGTTAGTTTTCGTAACAATTGCTTATATCCAGGTTTAAGTTTATGGCCTGAATAGAATCTTATAAATTATATAAGCTTTTATTGAGTTTTTTTTAAAAACTTTCTGTTTACATTGTGGACTGGTCCTTTATGTTTAGTTTTCGGAAGGAGATGGAATGAAGAACTATATTTTATATAGTTACTGTTAAGGTATTACTTCAATGTTTCTATTCATTTTGTCCATATTATCCTCTTGCATACCCTAAATTTAGAATGTTTCTTGACATTAATTTTCTCTTTTGCTTAGCTTTCTAGTGATAACAATTCTTTTCAACCGGAAAGACTGTATGTGAACAAGCTAAATATTATACTGGTGCCCATTCTAAAATGGGTATAATTCTATATATGTGGTTAACTAGAAATGAACATTAGAATATTAAAAGGTTTTGCTTTAGACTTGGAAAAATGAATAAAGAAAAAAAAAATTCTTTAATCCCGCATTGGGTGTTAAAATCTTTCTAAAATAGTAAAATAGGTTACTAAAGTTGAATAAGTAAAAGATTAGGTATGGATAATGATATGTTTAATTTAATTTACTACTGTTCTTGCATAGATTTATGGTGTAGTGTAAACTTACATGTGTAAAAGCACTATTTTTATTTCTAAATATAAAAAAATGGTATGAAGTAGTAAAAGTCACCCTTTGCCATCATACGCATTAGACCAAATACATAACTATGTATAAGTCCTAATTGTTCGGTGGCCCTTTCACATTGTCCGACAAAAGGAGCTTTAGTCATTTTGTCAATGAGACAAGGTTCGCATTCTTTGTATGATTCAAAATCAAACTTATTGAAGAAGCCATCTTGATATAACTTGAAAATGCATTTCTCATTGATGTGACTTAAATGACAATGCTAGAGGTATGTTCGATTTGAGTCTTTCATCTTAATGTGTTTATTTTTAATAATTTACATTATATATAGGAGCATCAAGATTAAGAACATATAAACCATTAAATAAATGTGCAACCATATACGTGACATTATTCAAAGAAAAGGAACAACTATTGTTCTTAATCAAAAATGAAAATCCTTTCTTGTCCAAACAAGAAACCAAAATAATATTTTTGCAAATTGCAGGCACGTAAAAACATTTGTCTAGTTCCGAAATAAGCCCAGTGGGCAATGCTATATGTTAAGTCCCTACAGCTATAGCAGCAACCGTTGCTCCATTGCCAACGTTTAGATCGACTTCTCCTTTTTCTAATGTCATACTTCCCCACAGTTTTTCCACATTAATACATATGTGAAAACCACATCCAGTAACTAATACCCCATTATATTGAAGTAGACAAATTGACTTCTATAACATAAATAACTAAATCAGAAGCGCCATCATCCTTCTTCTTCTTCAGATCCTCTAAAAAAGTATGATAGTTTCCCTTTCAATGACCCAATTTCTAGCAATAGTGATAAGCATCACCATTGCAGCACCACCTCAAAGCTTCAAAGCCTGTTTGGGAGCATGTTTCTGATTGGCAGCAGATTTGGATCCCATCCCTTTGGCGCTCCCCTTGTTCACAATCATTATGGAAGTAGGAGACACCTTTTGAATGTTGGTCTCACTAGTTTTCAAAATAGCCAATAATTCGGTAGGTATCTTGTCTATCTCATTCATATTGTAGTTCATAACAAACTAACCATAGTTGTCGTTCAGAGATTGCAAGATTAGATCTATCTTGGCTTCCGGACCAATCGCGGAACCCAAAGTAGTAAGGTACTCCATATATCCCATCATCTTTAGAACATGCGGTCTAACCTGATACTTTTCACCATGTTTCCATGCATACAATGCTTTTCTAGTATCAAACCTCTCTTGACGAGCTTTTTCTTCAAACATAGGTTTAAGGTGCTCAATCATATCATAAGAATCAATATGATCATGTTGTTTCTGAAGCTCAGGACTCATAGTTGGAAGCATGAGACAGGTGACATCGGTATCATCATTAGTATGTTTCTGATAAATATTCTGTTCAGTACACGATGCACCTTCGAGGGAGGTTTGGGGCAAGGAACATCAATGATATGGAGCTTTTGCTCTTACCTGAGGAGTCTCCTCAAGTTCTTTTTGCAATCGAAGAAGTTTGTTCTTGTCATCTTTTCCTTCTCAAGGACAGGTCACACAGAAAAGTTGTTTGAATTCTTTGCCATTCAATATTTACAATGTTAAAGTGCATAAAATGAATTAGTCTACAGTTAATTATTAAATTATGTTCAAGTGATTATTCGTACATATTCACAACATGTATCTCCCACTATTTTTGTCAAATTAATAGCTCTAACTATCAATTCAGAAAAATATCGACTATATACTTTCTAGTGAGCCAAGACCAAAATTTTACCACGTCTTAGGTCAACTTTGGCTTTACACCTAAAACATTATTATTTAGATAGACAACTTTTGTCAATTATATCAACTGTATAACTCTTGGATAGTTTGGTGGAACAACATTTGTTCATATTTATCTAATAAATCTCGCTAAACTTCATGCCTCTAAGTTCGTAATCCTATTGTGGTATCTTGGTTAAGTCTTACCCAATGGTCTAATAAGTATGATATACTTCAACACGTCTTCCCATGATTGACGGGAGCACTTCGCTTTGATGAGCGCACTCCTTATCGATCTAGGTATTGACACATTGAAGATAATGAAAGAGATTACCAATTTTTCCTTGAATAAAATAATTCAAATAAATAATCGTCATTTGATTGGTTTCCAGGTAAGGGAGAAGTCACGGCGGTCTCGCTTAAAACCCACAACGTTACAAGTTCAAAGAACCCGCTTTTGACAAAATCGCTCCATGTTGGAAGTAAAAAAGATTCATTTTTATTCTGTGTTTCGTGAACACGAGAATCTCATAATCATTGGTTAATTATAAAATCATGAACCGTTACAGATTTTATCTTGTTTAGTAGACCTGGCATGGGTGTCGTATCCGATACATATATGATTAATCACTAAACTACTCTACTCTACACATACATTCATCGCATGAGCATATATATGTAAAGTGCAGCAAAATACATGAGGTTCGTTATGACTTCATCCTATGTGATCTTTATCAAGCTAATGATAAAGATCAAGGTTAATCTAAGGTGGTAAACTATAAACACAAGATAACTATTACATGTCTTCTTTGCTTGATTGTGCCTTCTTGTATGGCTTCCCTAGAACATCTCTATAAGTATGCCCTTCTTTTGATCTTAAAGTCTTCTTAGAATCATATACATTACATTAATGAAATATTAAAACTAATCTAATGAACTTACAAGGAGAACTTGAGTTATATTTGAGATTTATTATTATAAGAATCAAAATGACAGGCAAGTCATATTCATAAACCAAAACCATTAACCTATGGGTCATAATACATAAAGATCCATCATGTTTAATTAACACTAAGAATATGTTAAATAGAAACTAAATATAGCAAAAATCATAAAATTCAAAATATAAATTAAAAAACAGTAAATCGCTCTTTTCTGGACCTAAACAACCTCAAATGCCTAAAAAGCACTATAGGTGCTCACACAGCGTGCAGTTTGAACCGTGGGATCATTACCTTTCTAACATGGCACTATGGGTCAATATCTGACACCATGAAATCAGAATCTGAAAAACCTGCAGAAAACTGTTTTCTATGTTTTCCGAAACTGAATAGAACTATTATGATCATTTATCTAATACACACACCATCATTCCATTAGTTTATACATATGTAACAAAACAACATGGAAAATATGCAAAATCACATACATATCAGTCATGGAATATTGTAAACACGCTATTATCGTTAAAACAGTAAACATGCAAACAAATGAAACACTTTTCGCAAGTAGCTCTGATACCATTGAAGGGTTCCGAGCATCTAAACGTAACAAAAACAATATTTAAAAATGTAAAAACCATAAACCCTCCGCAGGATCCATGAGAAAAATTGATATCTAACTCATAGATTAGATGTTTAGCTTAAGAAGTTTTACGAAAAGGATTGATTAATGAAAATCCTAACTTAAATCAACTACCACGTATCCCGCCAAAAGAAGATATATGCTCTAAACGTATCCACACCAAAGTTTGAGCAGAGTAGCCGTCTAATAGTACCAAAAGGACCTGTTCTTCTGTCTCTATATCTCTCTCTCTCACACCTGCTAGGGTTTTATGGTTTTATATTATAAAAACATAGCCCAAACATCAACGATAAAGATGTATATATAATAGAGGCTAAAGAAGTCCTAACCCTAATCCAAGTTATTATTTTATAAAATATAAAATTCTATTTATTTAATAATTAAGTCTAATTCAATTATTTAAATAACAACTGAATTGCAAATTTTATTATATGTAATTCAAAAGTCATTTATTCCATCAATTAAGTCCAACTTAATTATAGATACATAATTCAAAATAACTATTTAATTAAAATTCAAATTTAAATTAAATATTCCTCCGTACTTTCTTTGTGTAACCTTTTAGGTTATTGTATGTTGGAAATAATTTTTATATATGATATTAAAATTATAAATAATAAGCGTTGTCTAGGAATTCATCATTAAGTAATAGTAATCAAATAGGTGATTCCAGATTAAACCTTTCGTGTATAATGTACAATTTAATATAATCCCTTTGACCATATATTATGGAATAAACTCGAGCTACGTAGTGTGTCATCGTATATTATAATACCTGAGTCTACCCAAGTATAGTTAAAACTCAGTTAACCAATCAGAAAACTATGAATTATTTTAGCACCGATCATGAATCACTTCTATATTTTAGACCAATCACGTTATGACAAAAATTTTCCTTATTTAACATCCTCATTCTATTATACTAACCATGGTTAGTTAATAATTCTTTACTAATTCTAATTTGGATACATTAATTAATTACTTGATTTAACATATTAATATATTATATATTTTTTATGTAAAGAAAATTTTCCTTATTTAACATTCTCATTCTATTATACTAACTATGGTTAGTTAATAATTCTATTCTAATTCTAATTTCGATACATTAATTAATTACTTGATTTAACATATTTATATATTATATAATTTTTATGTCAAGAAATA
>PHNY01022585.1:2145-15762 GCA_003724115.2 Anethum foeniculum | reverse complement strand
CAATACATATCCCTTAAAAACCGCAAGGGATTAAATAACCACATCATCCTTTCACAGAACTGCGTTGACTTGATCCTATAAATATAGGTACGCAGGCATCTTGAAAAAGGATCCGACACATGTAACAAGTTGAGACACCTCTCAAGTCCAGCCCCAAACATCCAAAAACCCCCAATCCCCATATTTTCACATGTTCATTATTCCAGCAACCTCCAAAATTTGTTATCACCAAATTCCTCCGTTAACAGGTAGAAAACATGAGAATAAAAAGTCAGTCAAGCTACTTATTTATTCTTTTTTACTACCTTTAATAATCAAACAAAAATCAAGGACTATATATCATTTATGGGTTGCTTTTCTGCTCTTAATTCTATTTACTTGCTCCTACTTTCTTAAGAACTAGACCAGGTCCTGGATTTGCTTTACCAACATGTCCACTAAACAAACGGCCCACAATGACCGTGTTGTGAAAATAATGACTTTTTGTTCAATATATTGATCCTGTGACACCTTTTAAAGTAAATGGTTCCGTGATATAATATTAGGTTCGACTCCCTGCCACTCCTAATTAGTCTCTTCGATATCATGTACTACTAAAATTTTAAGATGTTGAAATAAAACTTACAAAATGATCTCTGGTCTTAAACAACTGTTACTGCAATATACGGTCGAACAGGTCGAATAAGATTACAAGAATGTTTCGACACAAAATTTAATCTCTTTAACTTTGAAGTTGCAACTCGATTCAATTTGGTTTTTTCGCTAATTTGTTTAACTTTAAAGCACATTGTCACGCATCGGAAATTAAAAAATAAGGGCCAAGTTGTACATTGAAGAATTTCTCGTTTTTTTTTTTTTGGATTACTCTTTGTTAGGGTCATTTTGCACTGCATATTGATATGGTTTCCATCATGCGCTGTTCTAGACGATAATTTAACGTTATTCCTGATTCATTCGCTAATTTATCTTCTTGTTATAAAACTTGTTCTCTAATTTCTGTTTCAGGACGTGCACTGCCATTCAACTCCCAGGCAGCAGAAGCCGAGGCAGGCTAACCTGTACTATTTCAGTTGAT
This sequence comes from Anethum foeniculum, assembly GCA_003724115.2. Lineage (NCBI taxonomy): Eukaryota > Viridiplantae > Streptophyta > Magnoliopsida > Apiales > Apiaceae > Anethum > Anethum foeniculum. The sequence goes on along the minus strand of PHNY01022585.1, from coordinate 14,687 downwards.
TCTTTCTAATTTTTCCGAAATTTTACATGAAAAAAATGGAATCAAGGAAAGGAAACGCACAATTTCTGCGGAACAAATAACTGCATGTAGGGAGCCAAGGAATGTAGGGAGCTCTGTTAAAAGAATTAAAGCTGAATTCTGAGCTTATCAAAAGGAAAGAGCTTCTGTCTGGATCACCTATGTCTTGCTCAAGTATAATGACTCATGAACTAATTAAAATTCATTCAGCGCTCGCAGAAGTGGCAGAGCTTATTCAGTTTATTTGAGAATTCTGTATATGAAAATGTACAAGAACTTTTAATCATCAGCAGGGAAGGATCCAGGACCAGAACCAGGGACCTGTCGACCAACCTGAAGTATAATATAAGTTGAATTCACTGAGTAGCGTACATGAGAGCTGACACATATGATACTCAAATAGAATAGTTAATTCAGGTGAAACATTTATTGGAAACAAGTGAAAACAAAATCTGAAGGGCTCTTCATCTATCTTCCGATCAACTTTTGCTGGGCTCTTTCAACGAACATCACAAATCGCCAAGGCTTTCCTGTTGTGAAAACAATATATCCTGTGGACAATCCGCATACCAATCCGCTTCCATACCCTATTAGGATTATTTTCCAGTCAAACCAATCGTCATCAACATCATCATCAACTTTTCGCACTGGAAACTCATCATCTTCGCATTTCCTTGTCAGAGGAACATCGCACAAGGCTAAGTTGCCCAGGAATGAATCATTAGTGAAAGTGTCGAATTGCTTTCCTTGTGGAATTGCTCCAGAAAGATGGTTTCCGGAAAGGTTCAAGGTTGAAAGGAAGGCCAGGCTAGTCAATTGCCTAGGAATTGTACCAGTCAATTGGTTTGAAGAGAAATCTAAAGATTCAAGAAGACTCATGTTTCCCAGCAATGATGGTATATGGCCTGTTAGGCTGTTATGAGAAAGGTTGAGTAGGCGGAGTGATTTAAGTTCTCCAATGACCTCTGGAACTGCGCCACTGAACCTGTTACTTGATAAATCTATACTTGAGTAAATATAGAGAATTTTTTTCACTTCAACATCATCATTTCCTTTAACAGTTAACGGAACACAAGCTTCGTAATAAGAACCATCTATTTTATTTGTATCCAAACCAACAAATTGATCTGAATTTGCCATATCTTTGAAATTATTGAAGAAATCAATTGGAAGGTTGCCATTGAATTGATTGTGAGACATATCCAAGATTCGCAACTTAGGGAATGGATGTTTAATCTTGCTAACACTTAAATTACCATGAAGTCTATTTGATCGCAATATTAGGATTTGTAGCTTTGGAAGACTAATTAGCCATGGCGGAAACGTGTCAATTATTTTGTTGTTTCCAAGATCAAGAATCTGCAATGACTCACAGTTAGCCAAGGCTAGAGGCATTGATCCTTCAATGTGATTGTTGTTCATGTTAAAAGTCGTTAGTTGACAGCTCTTTGTGAAAGTTGGCAGTATTGTCCCTTGAAATTGATTTTCATGAAGATCTAATATAAAAAGATGAATGCTTAGATCTCCTAAACAGTGAGGAAGTGCACCGCTTAAGTTGTTACTTGACAAATCAAGAACACTAAGGGATTTGACTTGGCAAAGTCTTGCAGGAATTTTTCCTGTCAAGAATTAAAGAGATTGAATCAATTTGTCCAAATCAAATCAGGTATAAAAATTTAGGGAGCACAACATGGGATCAAAATAAAGATGGGATTTAATATTTTATCTTTTAAACACTGTTTCAAAATGTCTGATTCACCACCAAAAATATAATAGCTCAATTTGATAGTATGATGTAGATACATATGGGTGTCCATAAAACTTAACACTATATGTTATAGATAAATATAGTATTCGTAAAGCTTACCAGAAAAGTTGTTCTTTGATAAATCTACAAAAGACAACAAGTTGAGAGTAGACATTCCCAAGTCCTTCGAAATGCTGCCAGAAAACCTATTGGAGTAAAGGTAAAGTAGCTGCAAGTTACTTAAATTAAAAATAGAATCAGGCAGCTTTCCATTTAATTGGTTATTGTTGAGATCAAGATTCATCAGCTGTGTTAAGCTCCCAATCTCAGGTGGAATGGTTCCCGTGAGATTACTGGAGAACAATAATAAGCTTAACAAATTGGTGAGGTTCCCAATTGTTGCTGGAATTGAACCTGTTAGATGGTTTCCTGACAGTTGTAATATCTCAAGCACTTTCAAGTTCCCAATCTCTTTGGGGATTGGTCCTGTGAGATCATTATTATACAAATAAAGTTTTGTAAGTTTTGTCAACATACCGATTTCAGGAGGAATCTTACCAGAGAAGGTATTGTTTTGCATACCCAGTGCAGTTAACTTAGTCCACTTGTTGATGACATGAGGTGAGATCTCACCTGAAAGATAATTATTATATAGGGGCAGTTCAGAAATCTGTGTAAGATTTGAAAAGGACAAAGGCAGAGGCCCGGTAAGAGAATTCACAGATAGATCCAAGTACTTGAGCATGGTACACCATCCAAGTTCGGGGGGAATAGTGGAGTTCAAATGATTATCACTGAGATCAAGTTTTTGAAGCTCCCTAAGTTGACCTATAGAAGAAGGAATACTTCCTTCAAATAAATTTTCAGACAAGTCGAGAACTTGAAGAGCATGCAAAAGACCTATTTCATTGGGAATAGACCCTGAGAATTTGTTTCCTCCTAGGTATAGTTCTTTTAGCTTAGAAAGATTGGAAATATTTACTGGAAAGGGCCCTTCAAACGAATTATCCGTAAGACTGAGTATTTCAAGATTGGCCAAGTGGGTAAACACTGATTCAGGTATGGATCCTGTTAACATAGTCGATGACATCCAAAGATATGTTAGGTTCCTTAAAGTAGTTACAAAGGAAGGGAATTCTGAAGCACGGTCATTGCTTAAGCAGAGGGATGTCAAAAACGGCATGTCTAAAAACAGGGACCAGTCTGGATAAACCAAGTGGTTTGATCCCAAGTTTAAATGTTGTAACTTTTGAAGATGAGATATTTGGTAAGGAATGGTACCATTGAGAGAGTTAAGTTCCAAGCTCAAGTACGTAAGTTCCTTTAGATTTCCGATCTCCACTGGTATACTATCTGAAAGTTGGTTGTTGCTCATGTCCAACAAAGTGAGGTTTGGAAATGCAGAGAAATCGAAGTATGCAAGTGTTCCAGTAAGTCCCTGATCAGTAAAGGAGATTACGTCTTTTGGTCTGGAAAGGTTGAGTTTAGCAAGTGTTCCTGCAGTATTGCAGGTAATGCCAGTCCAGTTACAAAGGTTTTGGAGATTGTTTAGGGACCAAGAATCGAGTGAAGAAGATGGTAATAAAGTGTTCCTCCAATTTACAAGAGCTTTGGCTTCGGTTGTCGGGGATGATGTTGTATTAGGAGGAAGTACAAAGAGGCAAAGAACATGAAACAGTACAATAAAAGGCTTATGAAACATGGCCATTTTTTGTACAATGTTTGGCTGGTAAGTTTCTTGAGGTTCTAGTTGATATATAATCAGGTTTATAGTAGACCAAGTTCATGTTGTCCTACAAAGTTATTAGGCAGTTATGCACCAGTGTCTAATGACATTGAAATAGGCAGTTATGCACTACTGTCTAATGACATGAAAGATGAGCAAAACTGGACTCCCTTTGATTTTTTTCTTGCTATGCTAAAGGGGCGCACATTTGTACTCGTATAATAAATGATTTCATCTAATATTTATGCCTGCAGCCTGAATAATAAATACTTAAACCTAGATTTTGTACCAGAATATTCAGTATTAGATTTTTAGATGTACAAAATGAAAATATACGCCAACATGAAATAGACTACATAAAACTCCAACCAAAAAAAAAAAAAAAAACTTCAGATAACACGAATTGCAGTCGATATACGTTACAGATTTGAGAATCAAGCAAATTTGATAATTTGATTAAAAAAAATTGTTGGTATTTAGCATAGAAAATGTTGATGAATACCAGCGGTGCATGAGTTGCCTAATATCCGACTAAAATGACCCAAACCCCCTTATTTTTGGCCGATTCAATCGAATCATTTTAACCCAAACACTTATTTGTGTTAAAGAAAATGTAACTCTATTTTAATGGGTTGGGTATGTGATGGCCGTTAGGAACCTGACTTCAGAAGTTTTCCGTAGCGTTCATAGCCATAATTGGCCATCAGGAACCTGACTTCAGAAGTTTTTCGTAGCGTTCATAGCCATAATTACAGGGGTTTTTCCTTGAGTTTTTTCTCGTTAGTCTTTCCTGTTTTTTTCTTCCTCCTTTTATTCTCCTTTAAGGTGAGTCAGCTCCCGGGATTTTCGGACGGAGAGGCACGTGGCTCCTATTGAGTAGTAGACTAGGTGATGAGGACGGATTCTAGCAGGGCAGGTGGCGTGAAACCCGGATAATTGGGGTGACTAAGGTGAAGCAGGTGACAGGGGGTGAGGTGAAGCTAGTGGGAGCCGTGGAGGAGTATATCCGTAGCGATATCGTTTTGCAGGCCGTAGGGAATATTCGAGCCGTAGCCGTAGCCGTAGCCACGTAACCGCAGCTGTGGGGAGCGCCAGTAGGGGATGTTGTGCCGTAGGTGAAGTCAAGAATATAAGCCATCATTTGCCCCTTTTATAAAAGAGGTTTTTTTAGGAAGCAACTTTTATAAAAAACATTGTGTGAGTAAATTGTTAGTTCTCACTTTTTTAGGAAATGGTTTCAATGGCATGGATGTCCAATGAGTAAAAAGGAAAAGTGGTAATTTGGGATATGTAATTTTTGGGAAAGAGTGTAGACAGGGGGGTAACGTGTTCCATGTATAGTGAATAGAGAGAGGAAAAAACGGCTGGGAGGAGGAGTGGCGTGGGCCAGGGACTAATGAGTAGGTATCCCTTTTTCAAGTTTCAAGAAAATAAAAAGAGAGGGAACGGTTATTAGCTTATTTTTTGCATCTTCTTTATAGCTATATAAACACTTACAGAGGGTTTGAGTTTTTATTCTCTCTTCGCTACATCTTCTACTTAGGTCGAGTAAAATATCGAAAGCAAGCGATTCAGGCGTCTTGAGTGTTCTGGAAGAGGGAGCCTGGAGGGTTAATCCTAATCGATTCAATCGTCAATTTCATCCTATTATCAAGGTATTTCTTATACCATATGTTTTTGCTTTGCAATTCTTCTACATGAGAAATCATTCTTTTTTGTGCTTTTTGTTGTATTCTAAGAATAGTATATAGTAAGATTTGCGTGCGCTTTTTATATTTTCTGATTGGACAATCGTTACAATATTTGTCGATTCGAATGGGTTAACGATTCATAGAAGAGAGGACTGGTTTTGATAGGGAACGATGAGAAAGGTGTTTGTAAAGGAGGGTTGAATGTGTGTTTGTTTTTTCGAAACAGGGGGAGCCACGTTAGTTAGGCTATTCTCTGGATGTAATCTTAATGAATGGTTTTCAAACATATTTAGTAATGTTGCTTTTGAAATGGCTAGAGGTGAGGAGAGTGTTACGGATTCAGAAAACGCTTTGTTATCCTCTTCAGAAAGGGGGGAGGACATAGAGTCAGAGGAGAGTTCGATCAGTGAGAGCACTGAGGATCAAATAGAGTGCGAGAAAAGGGAGGTGGGAACTGGAGAAATAACACCTGCTGCCCCTTTGAGAGCAGTGGCCCCTAAAGGCAAGGTGGTGGTGGTGGGTCGTTCAGGGAAATGAGTCGGCATAGAAAGCACTTCTAGGGCAATTCCTGCGGGCAAAGGGAGGCTTTCGATCCATTCTGTGGGGCTTAAGGAGGCGAAGCAGGGAAAAAACCCCTGAAGCCCTGCTTTAAAGGTTCCAACTAAGAACTATTTGGGTAAAGCTGGGGGTTGGCTGAATTGTCCAGAGAAATTTGTGATGACTCCTCCGGATGCGAAAAGAGAGGATTACTTCAAATCTTATGGGAAGAATTGTTCATACAGGGCGGGCTCGAACGTATTATCCGATTCGGTCTTAATGAAAAAACTAGGGGATTTGGAGTATATCAATAAACCATGTGTTTTTTATGTGGAATTTTAGCCTTTCGTGAGATACGCCTTCCCAATCCCCGAGAGGTTTGAGATTAGGGTACCTGAGGAGGGGGAAAGGATTTTTCATCGAGGCGGCGATGTGTGGGTTGGGATCCCCTTGGAGCACTTTAGAGCTGGCCTCCGTCTGCCTCTCCATCGATTTATCCATACACTGTTTGTGAAAATGCCATTGGGTTTGGGGCAGGTTGGGCCTAATTCTATTAGGGAAATATGCGGTTTTATAGCCAGATGTGCTAGTTTAGGCTTCGAACCTACTCTGTCCTTATTTTGGGCCCTTCACAAACTTCAGCTTTCTAGGAATTATAATCCTTTATTTGAAATCCACTGGAAGGAAGGGCTCTAGGGGGTTGTCTGGTGGACGTTCCCTCGTCGAACAAGGGATGGCATGGGGAATTTTTGATGTTCAGAGGGGGAGATTTAGGATACCTTCAGGAATACCGTAGGCCCGATGGGGTTACGGGCGGAATTAGGAGAACAGAAAAGCTAGAGGAACATGATAAGGACTTTGCAAAGAACTTTATTGGGGGGAAGCCAAAAGGGATATGGTCAGAGGGCCACTTTTGGAAAGTTAAATTCCTTATAGATCATCATCGTGGGTGATTTTGTTTTTCTTGTTTGCTTAGATCTTTTATTCTTGATTTTGGAATTTTTAATGTTTTAAAGTTATTCACCTTGTTTGTTTTTTTGTTTTTTGTTTTTTTTTTTATTATGCAGTTTTGTTACAGGATCTTCCCTTTCCCCAAGGTATGAACAAGTCAAGAATCTTGTTTCTGCAGCAAAAGAAGGCTCTGAGAGAGGGAAGCGCCAGAGTGGAGATGGGAGTGCCGTAGGTGCTGAGGCTTCCGTAGGGACAGGTCTACGGAGGACCTGGAGCCACCAAAGAAAAGGAGTTTGTCAACGGCGAACAAGGAACCTAGTCTGGCCAATGCAGGCAGCAATGTGCAGGTGGTGGATCTTTTGTGTGAAGAGAATGTCAAGGATCCTTTAGATGATTTGCCTTTAAACGTGAGATTTGGAGGGGATACGTCCGCTGGCGGGATAGAGCGATACACGCTGGTACGTTTCAAGACGGGCCAGGGTTGGCTAAATTCGGGCGAAAGGGCAGAAACTCCTATCAAAGCGCTGAACGCATTCAACCTATCTCCAGACAGGAAAATGCTGGAGAAAGCACCTGTGGATGAGGCCATTGGGAAAGCCAAAGAGGCTTTCGGGATGGTATATTTATACTTCTGAATTAAAATCGATTGCATTTAAAGGTTGGAGCAAAAGAACGCTGAGCTGGTTAAGGAGAAGGAGTGTCTAACTCAAGAAAGGTTGGCTAAAGAGGAGGCTTTGGGTTTCCTAAAGGCGGCTCGAGAGAAAGGGCATAATTTGGAGGAGGATATGGCAAAGAGTACCCGAGAAAAAGAAGAAGCACTGGAAAAGTTATCAAGGGTGCAAGAGTCTTTTGATACCGAAAGGGCCATGTCGGATAGTCCTCGCACAGAAATAGAGAAGCTAAGGGTTGAGCTGGCCGGAAAGGCCCAAGAAGTGGAGAAGATAACCCTTACTCTTGAGAAGGTGGAACAAGATGCCAATATCACATACAATGACTGCGTAGCCAAGTTTCTGGAAACTCAAGATTTCATGGATAAGGTGGAAGAGAAAGCTGGTGATTACCATGAAATCGGGTACAATGATTGTCTCAATTTCATAGGGGCGGGCAAAGTAGTGGATCTTGAAGCTCATTCCTTGGAGAATTTCAGAGTGGTGGAGATGGCTCGCCTGGAAAAAGAGAAAGATGAGACGGCAGAGGATTTGGAAGCGGCTCGGCGACGCGAGGAAGAGAGGCTGGCTGCAGGGAAAGGTCAAGGAAATGGATCCGAAAAGCCATTGGCAACGGGACTTCTCGCAGGGACCGAAGCGGAGAAGAACCTGGGAGGAACTTAGCTTTTTTATTGACATCTTTTACTTTGGTCTAAGAACGTTTATGTTCCCCTAGTAGACTTAACATGGTGTTTTATCTTAAGACTCGTTTGTATTTAACTTCTACGCTTTAATTTCTTCCGTGTTTTATGTGTTATGGTTGTTGTCTCTGTGCTTAATTTTTGTGCTTTTATTTTTCAAAATACGATAAATTTATGAACAAGCGGTTTTTTATTTTCAAAATAGAAAATAGAAAGTCATAGCTCATTGTACTAAGAATTCTAGGGAATGTGTGATGGTTCAGTCAGTCAAAGGTGGTTATTTAATGCAGCGTTTTCCCAAGGGGGAGGCGAACAGGTTCGATTATCCCTATAAATACTTCTCTTCTTCAACGTAAATTCTTATATCTCTCTTTCACTATTTCCCCTGCTTTTGGTAAATTTTTCTCAACTTCTTTGTCTTCCTAATCTTCCTCTCATCTATATTCTCAATCATCTTTATTCACTGACCCTCATACTAATGTTAATTTACTTGTTTTTCACAGGTGATATTGCTGGTTTGAAGATGTCGTCTCCTCATGAAACTCATGCAGAGAAGGAGCTCCAAGTCAAGCTCCGCAGAGCCAAGAAGAAAATTCGTGTCCAGAGATAGGCAATTCGTATTCAGGAGGAGAAGGCCGCCAAGTTAGCAAGGAAAGTACGTTCCCAGAAAGAGAAAATCTGTGTTTGGAGGGAGAAGGTCATAGATTCGGAGGTGAAGGTTAATATGCTGGAAGAAAAAATGAAGGACGTCAAGATAGAGAATAATCAGCTCTGTTTTATAGCGGACATTGATTATTAATGATTTTAAAATCTGTTATGAATGTTAAAGGGAATTTTTTCCCTTTTTTTATTTAAATAAAATGTTGTATTTCTTTTTCTGGTCTCTACGTTTTTCTGTCTATTGAATCTTCACACTTTGAATTTTTCGTCTAAATTTTAATGAGTAATCTATCCAGAATTGAGATGAAAATTAAACGACAGAAAATGTTGAAAATTATGACCGTTCACGTTCATGGGTTAATTTGTGTTCAGAATTTATACGAATACGAAAATTGTAACGACAAAAAGAAAGAAAAAAGAAGGAAGGAAAAAAGAAAAGAAAAGAACTAATGTTGAGGATCATAACCATCCATATGCCGGTTTTTACTTTACTGAATCTTGATCATTGTTATGTTTACGTCGTAGCATAGAGTGGCGCCGCACATGTAGGTTTTAACCTTAGCAAAAGACTTGAGTATTGTTCTATTTACGCCGTAATGTTATGAAAATTTAGTCATGATTCTACCCCTGCCGTAGCGTAGGTTAATGCTACATATATTGGCTTTTAGCTTTACCAGAACTAGCTATAATTATGTCCATGCCGTAGCGCTGCCTTGAAAAGGACTCGAATGCTAATCTTAGCAAGAGCTTGATTATAGTTCTGCTTAAGCCGTAGTATAGGTTAATGCTACATATATTGGCCTTAGCTTTACCAAAACTTGGTTATAATTATGTCCACGCCGTAGCATAGGTTAATGCTGCATGTATTGGCTTTTAGATGGAGAGAATGAAGGGATGGGGAATCGTTCCACGCCGAAGTCCTGGATAACACTGCCTATATTGGCTTTTGATTGGAACGATCATATATTATTCTCTGTCCTTGAGTCTCGTCTGTACTCAAATATGTTGGCTCTTATAAGAGGAGAACAAAAGGATCCTTGTTTCTCAAGGCTAAAATCATTTACGTAATATAAACAACCTATCCCCTTGATTGTAAAGGAGAAAACGGGTAGGCAGAAAAACACATATCATTATTTCAGCATATCTTTACATCATATGTCACTGATATAAGCATGTAAACTTTCATAGACTATTCATCATTGACCGAAGCACTCAGTGCTCGGCTTTACCAGTTTGGTATCATAGTGATGAGTGCTATGGCTTCATTAGTAGAGTATCAAACGTTGCATCCCTGACATGCCCCCTCTTTTTGGAAAATTGGGAACTTTTAAGTTACCTTTGGGGATGCACATAGCTTAAGGGAAAAAATGTTTCAGATGTGTTGCGTGCCAGGTATTAGGCACGAGGTCTCCAGAAGGATGTGACAAAACGTAAGTACCTAGAACTTTTGAGACAACGTAAGGCCCTTTCCAAATTTGATCGAGCTTCCTAGTGTTAGTGGGGTCTGAGGCTGCTGTGGAACGGAGTACTAGGTCTCCTTTGAAAAAGGACTTGGGGATCACTTTGCCAAAATACTGAGCTGTTTTTTGCTTATAGTTTGCCATGCTGATGACCGCTGCTTCTTTTCTTTCCTGAAGAAGGTCTAGGTTGGTGCGGAGGCCTTGCTCATTGAGTGAAGGGTCATAGTTGAGGAGTCTTTCAGAGGCTTCTTCTATTTCCACAGGTATGAGGGCTTCGGTGCCATATGTAAGTCGGAAAGGACTCTCCCTCGTGGGCTTCCTAGTGTCGGTTCTGTAAGCCCATAGTATTTTGGGTAATTCTTCAACCCATTTGGATTTCTGTTCTTCAAGATTCTTTCGGAGGCTCTGCAATATGCTTCGGTTAGTGACCTCAACTTGTCCGTTGGATTATGGATGGGCTACAGAAGATCGTCGATGCTGGATGGAATAAGATAGCAGGTATTCTTCAAAGTCTGAGTCAGTGAATTGACGACCGTTGTCTGTAATAAGGATTCGAGGGATTCTAAAATAGGTCACCACGTTCTCGTGGAGAAACTTTCTAGCATCCTGGGCTGTGATACGAGCGACAGCTTTGACCTACACCCACTTAGTCATGTAATCCATAACGACGAACAAAAATTTTATCTTTCCTCTGGCCAGTGGGAAGGGTCCCATAATATCAATAGCCCATGTATCAAAGGGGATAGGGGAGAGAATTGCGGAAGGGAGAACGGGAGGCTGTCGTGGAACTATGGCAAACAATTGGCATTTCTTGCATACCCTGACATACTCTAAGCAGGCCTTGCGGAGGGTGGGCCAATAGAATCATGCCTCAGTATCTTATGCGCGAGTGCTTCGCTAGAAGAATGGCTTCCACATATGCCTTCATGAACTTCTAGCATACAATAGTTAGCCTCGGCAATGTCAATGCATTTGAGCAGAGGAGCTAAGAAGGACCTCCGATACAACTGATCGTCGAGTATGATATAATGACTAGATTTGCCTCTAATGGATTGAGCAGTTTTTCGGTCTTGAGGTAGGAGTCCTTCCTGGAGGTACAAAAGGATGGGTGTCATCTAATTTAGGCCGTAGGATAAAGATAAGATTTCCTCTGATTTCTGGACTTCCGAACACACTGTGGGTTTGTCCAGTACCAGTCGATAGATCGATGTTTCGGTTTGAAAGGAATCAGCGGTTGCAAGCCTGGCTAGGGCATCGGCTCTAGCGTTCTCCTCACGGGGAATGGTTTGTAAAGTAGCTACCTTAAAATGCAGAAGTCTTTCCCTTGTCTCTTCCAGGTATTTAAGAAGGGGTAGTGATTTGGTGCAAAAATTACCTAGTATCTGATTGACCATTAACTGGGAATCACTATAAGCGTATAGGCATTGCACCTGGAGGGCTTCAGCCACGCGAAGTTCGGTGAGAAGTACTTCGTATCCAGAGCAATTTTTTGTAGCAGCAAACTCAAATTTAATGGATCGTTGGACCTCGAATCTCTGTGGACTGATGAGCAACGCCCCTGCCCCACTACCTTCTTTGGAAGATGATCCATCCACGAACAGTTCCCAGGGTAGAAACGGGAGAGTGGGATTGGACGTGAGGGACTCCTTTTCCGGGATGTCGCTAGGAACTGTGGACTCTACGAGGAAATTGGCTAGGGCTTGACCTTTTATCGCGGTCCTTGGGGAGTAGCTGATACTGAACTGACTGAGTTCTATGGCCTAGTGATAGAATATATTTTTATATATATTTTAGATGATTTTATTCTCATATTTAATTATGTTTTACATTGATTTGGATTTTTATTTGATAGATTTTGATGTTTTATTGTAGGATACAAGGAATTTCTAGAGTTGGAAGGATTTGGAGCAAAAAGTCCTATTTTGGAGCTAAATTAGAAGAAAATTTGAATTATTAGGCTACACGGGCTGAAAATATTGTTTGGGCCATATCTTGAGTTCCAGAAGTCCGTTTCTGACGATCTACCCACATATTATTTGGAGACTAGAGAGAATAGTTACTGTTTATATACAGGGAAGAAAGCCATAGATTTTAGTCTTGTGACAGGATTAAAGATTACAGGTTTTCTTATCTGATTTTCTTCTCTATTCTTGTTAGTTTAATTATGTTTCTTTCTTGCTTTACTTGCTTTAGTTGTATAGTTATTAGCGAGTAGTCATTTTCTAGGGCATAAAAGNNNCACTATAATCTTGGCATGATTTTTATAGTAGTTCGATTGATTATGGTTAATTCTAATTGATTATGTTTTCATTATTAATTTGTGTAATCGGCCGATATCATGAATTAATTCAATGCAAATAAGAGTAATAGATCGGGAGATTTTACTCACTAAAGGCACACATAT
>PHNY01022555.1:0-18326 GCA_003724115.2 Anethum foeniculum | reverse complement strand
TTGGGAGTCTAAACTTGTGATTATAGGGAACGAATACAATTTTGAATCAACTTTTATCGAATTAGAATCAGCAGAGAAGTTAAATATTTATATATTGAATTGAAATTTTGTAAATTTAAAATAATTATTTCCATATATTATTGTCTAATTCTGATCGTAGAAAACTAATACAATTTTGATTTTACTTTCTTTATATTATAATTTATATAATATATAATATAATAGAAGTTCTAATTCTACTTCCCAAAAAATTTNAGAGAAGTTAAATATTTATATATTGAATTGAAATTTTGTAAATTTAAAACAATTATTTCCATATATTATTGTCTAATTCTGATCGTAGAAAACTAATACAATTTTGATTTTACTTTCTTTATATTATAATTTATATAATATATAATATAATAGAAGTTCTAATTCTACTTCCCNAAAAAATTCGAAAATTATTCTATTTAAAATATGTTAATCATTATTTCCTTCCCTAAAAATTAGGACATTAGAAAAGAAATTTGATTTTTTAATACTTAAATTAGAAGAGCTCCAGAAAAAAGATAAACATTATTCGAGCGATTGTAAAGTTCCTANTGTTAATCATTATTTCCTTCCCTAAAAATTAGGACATTAGAAAAGAAATTTGATTTTTTAATACTTAAATTAGAAGAGCTCCAGAAAAAAAGATAAATATTATTCGAGCGATTGTAAAGTTCCTGNTGTTAATCATTATTTCCTTCCCTAAAAATTAGGACATTAGAAAAGAAATTTGATTTTTTAATACTTAAATTAGAAGAGCTCCAGAAAAAAAGATAAATATTATTCGAGCGATTGTAAAGTTTCTGTGAGTTTTCCTTTATATATATAAAGATATTGATTGATTGAAACTTGTTTGAGAATTTCGAGTCGAGTTATTATTTTATCTTATCTATATAATGAAACAAAAATATATGTACACATATTTTGTGTTGACCTAGTATAATTTTAAACAAGTAACAACTTCTTATTAGATACTAATTTATTATATGTTATTGTTATTTAAATTTATTCAATCAATATTTCATTTCATAAGGAATATTTCAACCAGTTTGTTATTTGTATATAGTATAATAAGTAAATTTTGTATTCTATATTGTACATACATATATTAACACAAAGTGAGTTATATTTCTTATAAAGTGAAATAAAATTAGATTGATATAATTATTTAAACAATTATTAACAAAATAAATTTTATATATATATATATATATATATATATATTAATACTAAATGAAATTGATTTAAATGATTATTTTAAAATAAAATTGGTTTTACCTTTAATGAATCAAATGATGATATTATAAATTATAATTTAATTTCAATCACCTTAATCACATTTTTTTTATTTCAATAAACTAATTTAACTCAAGAAGGCTAACTTCTTATTATAGAAAATTTTAGCATTCTCGAAAATTTCTGAAAATTGTTTAAAAACTAGCATGATTTAATTAGATATTTACACTATCTACGCTATATGTACACTACTATACAAAAATCAAAACATTAAATATTTTTATTTTTAGTTTGGTTTTCAGATATTTATTAATAATAAAATTATTACTAATAATCAAATAAATATATTTTCAACAAAAGCAAACATCAATTATATTTTCAAACTAAAACATGTTATAATTCTATTTTTACCAACTAAAATATTTTCCTTTTGAAAGATATTACAGGTAATCTCTTTTAACTAAAACATGTTACGTTTCTATTTTTACCAACTAAAATATTATTTTTAAAAAAATATTACATGCAAGTTTATTTTATAAAATAGAATAATAATATTATAATTATTAATAATAACCGATTATTATATTTAACTAAATCACATTAAATCTCTGCCCCCAACCCAAACTTATTGTCTTCAGCCTTTTGATTCATGATAAGCCCCTTTTTTGTTATTCTAATTTTGATTTTATTTTTGTTTTATAATCTACTTCTCTCATTATTGAGAGTTTAATACCCTGGGTTTTTCTTCCAATTTATTCGGTTTTGTCTCTCTCCTTATGGGAGTTGTTCGTGATCCGAGATTATAGATCTGAATTTATTGGTTCGTTGATCGTCAATTGTATGAATGCGTGTTGATAAATCGGATACATATGTTTCTTACCACTACAACAAATTGTTAGATAGTTTATCCAAAAAGGGCGCATATTTTAGCGATATGAACGATTGATGTACCACAATTGAAGATCTGATAAATGATAGTAACTTGGATGATAGAAAATCTTATTTATCACGTTTTTTTAATTTTGATTATCTTTGTAGATGTCATATGTTTTTTTATTACTGAACTTGTAATATCCGGGAAATTTTATGAATATAAATATGTGTTAAATGAATTAAATAAATATTTTCTTATTCCAATTTGATGCACTTCGTATTTTTATATCCTAATTTTATATTAATTTCATCACTCTGTGATACGTGATATTTACTATCAAAGATCCCCTAAGGATCAGAATATTTTTTGGATAATTGATACGTGTTTAAAATGCAATTATGTGAAATTATATGTTCGTTTGATTCATTTTAAATAGCGTATGTGAGTTCTACGTGTTCAGTCTCGTTTTACGAGAGTTTGTATATTTCATAATTATTTTCGAGGTTTGTGTTTAATTTAGAAAATATTTTGAGTTGTTAAAAGTTATCGGACCGGACCCTACCGAGATGCTTAAATTGTACTTTCAATTTTATAAAATTTAAAAAAGGTTCGTTGGCTCGTTATGATCGCATTTCTAAAACGTACGTAATTTTCGGGGAATTTTGATATAAAATTTATATTTAATTAAAAATATTATAAAAATAATATTTCCCCGTAAATAAACATTTCGGGTCTAATAAGGTTAAAGAGGCGATTAGAACATCGTTAGTTTGAATTAGGGGTACTAATTTTTCATAAGTATAAATAGTCAACATATTTATTTTTTTAAAAAGTCAAAGAGGGATAATATCATTTTTCATTATCACATAAGTGAAAGAAAAATTTGCTCTGCAACTTTGATCTGTGATTTATGAAGTTATATCCATCCGATCTCTACGTTCTTATAGCCGAATTAAAGCTCTCGTTGAGCCCGCTCGTTTGACACCAAAATCACCGGATAAGGTTGATTCCTTTATAAAAACTTGATTATTCGTGTTCATACGAAATTGGTTTTTGATTTATATTGTTTTTCCAATGATTTTGATGATCTAAATAGCTTCTTTGTGTTGTTTAGAGTCGATTTGAGTGGTTATTTGTATTGTTCTATCGCCGGAATAGTTAAGTTGTGTTATTGGTTTTCGCCGGAGTTTCAATTTGATTTTCCGGCTTATTTGATGAACGTTTTAGGTTATTGCTGCCATAGATGGGTTATACAAGTTATTAGCTACGTTTTGGTATTTATTTCGTGAACTATAGTTGATTAAATTGGTTATCGATGGTTCGTCGGAGTCGAAGCTTTCCACCGGCTTCAATGGTGTTTATCGGCCAGACGTCGCGTCCTAGACTGCGTTTCCAGTTGTCGTTGGCTGGAGGCTTGTGTTGGCAATTCAAAGAATTATTTGCAAGAGAGAACGGGGTTGTTGGGCGTGACCGG
Source organism: Anethum foeniculum (assembly GCA_003724115.2). Classification (NCBI taxonomy): domain Eukaryota; kingdom Viridiplantae; phylum Streptophyta; class Magnoliopsida; order Apiales; family Apiaceae; genus Anethum; species Anethum foeniculum. The sequence continues at coordinate 14,712 of PHNY01022555.1, read as the reverse complement.
ACCTCGCCGGAGTCCGGCAAGAGCCGCCGAAAACTGGGTTCATCCCAGAAATTGGCCGGCGTTCTTAGCGACCCGGCTGGGATCCGGTTGACCCGTGGTTTCGACACGGGTTTAATCTCAAAAAACCCCAATTCAGTTTTAAAAATGTGTTTTTGGATTTTTGATTTAATTTTTAATCAAAAATCATTCCTTGTTCCAAAAATCAAATTTTAATTCTAAAATCTAATTTAGTTAATTATTTTAAATAATTAACTAAATTATTTTAATTCCAGAAAATCTATTTTAATTCCAGAAATTAGTTTCTAAATTACTTTTCAAATATCCAATATTTGATTTAATTATTTATAAATCATTTTGGTTAATTGTTTATTTATTTAATTAATTGATTAATCCATTTAATCAATTAATTTTATTTATATATAGTTAAATAAAATAGATTTATTTATAATTAAGTTAAATAATACATTAAAAATTATTTTCAACTTTCAAAAATTTATGGAATGTCGAATAATCAATTAATATTATTATTAAGTGAATTATTCTCATATTATTTGTAATAAATAGACTGTTGGTCCGTTTTTAATGAAACAAACGCCTACAGACTCAGAAAAATATTCCGCTTCCATTAAAAATAGTTTCGAGATCTAATTCCTTTTCTATCAAAAGGTCGAGTATTTTACAATCCTTTCTGAGTTAGTTATGGACCGAAAATTCATATTTTGACCCGATTCCAATTTTAAAAATGCCAAACCAAATCGTGTATCGATATCACTTATGTGTTGTGTGGATAACATGCCTACGTGCTATGTGTCATATATGTTACCTGTTTAACTGATTAAATGCCATGCTTAGCTATAAACGATCGGGTAAGTGTTATCAGTCGAGTCGTTTAGATCCGTCAATTGAGTTTAGTCTGTTGGATTAAAATAGTACCTGTGTTTATAGAATTGAAAGTCCAGGAGTGCAGTAAGGTGCTAGACAGAGTTAGTACCAGGTTGTGCATACCAGGAAAGTACCCCTATCCTATTCTCAACTCAGAATAGATGAATTTTTATATTCTCGAAATTTGAAATGGTTTTATAAAATACTCCTGTGAGATATCATTTTTAGATAATCGATGGATTATTGATTTCATATATTTCTAGTACTTACTCTAATAGAAATATTCTTTTCGGATAGATAGTGAATAACTATACTATCCCAGTTGTGATTTATACAAGGGAATATTATTGTTGAGCTAGCGAATAACTATTGATTCTAGTTATTTCGCCATCAGTTGTTGTGAGTACTCCGGACCATATGAAATGGGGAGTTATTAATATAAGGAGGTCTTTGATTTGACTCCTTAAGGAAAAATGTTTTATTCATTGGATTGTTTGCGTAAGTGGCCGTTGACGGCCAGCGGTCCAGTGTGGGCTAGATTTTATATGAAATATTTATAATACCACTTTTGCCAAAGGCCGATATGTTGCCTTTTATTTGGTACCTATGTTTTTGAACTTGCTTCTATGAAGCAGGGTTCGGTGCTATCATAGGGACCTGATCAGCTGTGATAGTACGTCCGTCGGAGAAAGACTTCACTCTAAAAATTTGTTGTTTACTGTTTAAGCTTATGATAGCTTTATTTACTGTTCAGATATTGTTGTTTATCTCTTATCTTCAGATATTACAACATTGTGGTTATTCGTATTTCGAGCATCAGTTATTTATTACTTGTTGAGCATTTCATTAGCTCATTCTTGCTTTGTTATACTGATTTTCAGCCAGATCTGATTATGCCCCTTCTTTGGAATACTGCCAGGAAGAGGGTGCCTTCCGCACCCCCTCCGATTTTTAGGTTCCACCTTCCAGTGCAAGTAGGCAGCAATGGAGTCGTGTGAATAGTACTGTAGTGGTTTTTAATAAAATAAAGTTTTAAATTAGTGTGTAAAACTTAACTAGACATAGAATTGTTAGTGTAACTCCTTATCGGGGTTATCCTAACTAGGGTTGCAGTTTATAATAACTTAATGGTTTGCAGTAGTGTCTGTTTCATATTATAACCTGTGCTCGATCCAGTTATACATGCAGGGGTCATATTTATTATTTTATTCCGCTGTGTATATTACTGTGTGGCAGTTAGTGACTCCCAAATCTAGACCCCGGATTTGAAGGGCGTCACAGAACTGATTATCATTCAAAAAGAAAAAAACTAAATCACATTTCATTCTTTATTTTTTAACCAAACCCCCTTATTTTCCAAAAATAACATAGACAGTTCTATTTAATAGAATAAAATAATAAGCTTATAATTATTAATAACCAACCAATTACTCTTTTCAACTAAAATGTATTATCAATTCAATTAAAATTAAGGATAAACTTAAAAAATTTCAGTTCAAATAAATTAAAAAATTATACGATATTAAAGAAAAACTTTGCATCGCACGAATTTTAAACTAGTACTAGCATGAATGCCCGTGCAAAGCACGAACCACATTATAATTCATATAATTATTTGTTTATGTATTGTTATGAATTGATAGTTGGTATGATTACAATTCGATATAATGTTATTAATATTATCGTATGAAAATTGATGATTGTACGAAATTCTCAAGCCTTAACTTCGTATCCAGCTTCTAAGTATCCTTATTTTCAATAATTTTTATTACACTTTCAGCATCTATCAACAGATCGAATTAGTATTCAATTACCAATATATTGTATCTTTTATTTTTGGTTGATTCTGAGTGCTTGTACTATAATCTCTACCATATTCAAGCAAACATTATATTTTTGAAAATTCTTCGTTATTTATTTTTAAAACCTTAAGATTTGATTAAGTCCGTCTTAATTTTTACAATGTGGTGGGTTGCACCTGAGAAGTTTCACCGACCATCAATATTTGTGACAACATGATCAAAATTGCACTCAATAACCCTAAAAAAATATATTTGTTGTACCTGCTTTGTTGTAGGCGCTTATCCTCCTCTTATTCAGTGCTCTCATTACAACCATATTTAGAAACAACTTCTAAAAGAAAATTCCTTCTTTGCTGATTCTTTTGATGGACATATCTCTTCTTTGTCACTTATTTTTATAGCTTGATTTGTATTTATTGAACTAAGTTAAGCTCCTCTAAAGTATAACTTCATTACTGCCGACTATCAATTAAATAATGATTCACAACCAAAGTTTGGGAAATCTGATATGCATTTTTGTTTGTGCTAATGAACCTTAAAGTTTTTTTTTTCAATATCCATGTAATTTGCATATTCTCTACAAGCTCATCCATGTAATCTGATATCCAGTTCCAAAAAAACTGGTACCAGTCTCTGCTACTATTCCTGAGCACTATCAGATCAAGGAAAGAAAAGAATGGACTGCTGAAGAGATAACTTATGTTCTCAAAGATGCAAAGGTAAGGAATATTTTGCATGACAGTCTTGACTCTGGGTAATAGCTTGCAAGAGTGCAAAGGAAATATGGGATACACTGGAAACTCAATGTCAAGGAACTATGGCTATTAAGAAAAGTAGAAGAGCTGTTTTTATTCAAGAGGATGAACAGTTTGAGGCCAAAGCAGATGAGAGTCTCACTGATATTTAGGATAGGTTTCCGACTTTGCTGAATAATCTATCATTAGTGGGAAAGGTGTATGATCTTGAAGATTCAAACACAAAATTTCTGAGAGCTTTGAATAAAGAATCAGAAACTCAAACATACATCATTAGACATCAGTATGACTTGGAGTTTGTTTCCTTGGATGAAGTTTATGATATGCTCAGAACTCATGATCTGGAGGTTCAACAAAGAAGCGACAGAAAAAGCAACAAAGGAAAATCAGTTGCTTTGAATGCAAATGTCAAAAGTTCTAAGTCAAAAGTTTCTGAGAGTTCTAAAAGAAGGAGTTATGAACCTGAACCACATACTGATGATTCATCATCAAATCATGATGATGATACTGATACTGATATGGACATGGCAGATCCTGATGTCATGTAGATGGATGCCATGATAGTCAAAGGTTTCAAGGTTTAGAAAATCTCAAAAGAATAGAAATTTAGGATGAAGTATTCAGGTGGAGATAAGTAATTTTCTAGGAGAAGAGAAAACAAGGACTTCAAGACTGGCAAGGTGGACAGGTCAAAAATCAAATGCTACAATTGTGATAAAGTTGGTCATTTTGCAACTAAATGCAAGAAGACAAGGAATGAGAAGAGTAAAAGCAGGATACTGATCACTTCTAACAAAGACTCGATGGACTCCTCAAACTCTGAAAATGAAGAGACAAACTATGCACTAATGGCTAGTTTTGACAACACTGATTCTCCTGATGCAAAGGTATCATCATCTTTTTTTAATTTTGATACTGACAAATAAAGCTAGAAAAGCAAATGGAAATTAAATATAGTATGCTAGAAAAGGTCTTAAAAGATGAAAGAAAGACTTTTAAAATCTGGACAAATTCGGGGAAAAAGGTTCATAACATGATTAATAAGAAAAATTGGAAAGAGTGTCTTGGATATATAGATGAAAGTAAAGATGTTGACACTAAAAATGAGATAACATACACAACTCCCATTAAGTTTGTTACCTCAGGATCAAGTGAACTTAAATCAACTTTTGGAAAGGGTTCAACATCTAAATCTCAGGAGAAGAGTGTGAAAGAAATTGTCAAACCAGACTAGAAAGAAAAGAACATAGGACTATTGTCAAAAGGACAGTTGAAAAAGAAAATATCTGAGGTTACTGGAAAACCTCAAACTAAAACTCCTAAAAGAAATAGAAATGGAGAAAAAGGAATTGCTAAAGCAAATAACTATAAGCATATTCCTGATGTTCCAAGAAAAAGTTTGCTTTAATTATGGTAATACTAATCATCTTGCTATTGATTGCAGAAAAGTAAGAAGAAGAAAACTGTTATTTCTAAATCTGATGTTAGGAGTAGGGTAGTATTCTATAAACCACAAAATCCTTGTTCCCATTGTGGTAACATTTGGCACTCAATTTATACCTGTAGTGCATATCATGAATTGTAACAGAATTATTACGATCCTTTGCCCAAGTTTAAAAAAAAAATCATTCTGATAATGCTACTAGAACTACATCTTATAATTCATCTATTGACAGAGCAAATGCTGATGGATAAATCCTGATAGGATTAATCCTGACAAGTTTAATCCTGATGGAACAAATCCTGATAAGATTAATTCTGTCAGAAAGACTTTTGATGTACACAAACATAAGATGTTGAAAAAGAGGGCCCAACAAGTGTGGGTCCTTAAAAAATCTTCTAATTGATCAAATTTCTGATTGCAAGGTAACAGGAGAAATGTACTTGTCTTGGACATTGGATGTTCTGGACACATAACTGGCAATAAATCCCTGCTATCAGAATTTGAGAGGAAAGCTGGCCCAAATGTTTCTTATAGAGATGGCAACATAAGTCATACTTTGGGATATGATAATCTAGTAATCTTAAACGTCACAAATGAAAATGTAGCTCTTGTAGAAGGACTAAAGCATAATCTCGTGAGCATCAGTCAAATAAAAGGAGGTACACACTAGTAATTGTTGATGATTTTATTAGATATACTTTTGTTTATTTTCTGCACAGGAAAGATGAAACTCCAGAAATACTTCTGGATCATGTAAAACTGATACAGAATGGCTCAAAGTACAAAGTGAAGATTCTTAGAAGTGCGAATGGAACTGAGTTTAAGAATTCAAAGATAGAGGAATTCTGTAAATATAAAGGTATATCTCAACAGTTCTCTGCTCCTAGAACTCCTTAGCAAAATGGTGTAGTTGAGAGGAAAAATAGAACATTGATTAAAGCTGGCAGAACATTGCTAGAAGAAGCTAAACTTTCTACATACTTTTGGGCTGAGGAAATTAACACAACCTGTTATACTCAAAACATCACTTTGATAAACAGGCATGGTGTTACTCCCTATCAGATGCTGAAAGAAAAGAAGCCAAGTCTGAAGCATCTACATGTGTTTGGATGCAAGTGCTTTGTTCTTAAAACTCATACTGAACAACTGGGAAAGTTTAAGTTAAAAGCTGATGAAGGAATTTTTGTTGGCTGCTCAAAATCAAGAGCTTACAAAGTTTTCAACCTGAGGACAAATACTGTTGTTGAATCCATCAATGTCACTTTTGATGATAAAAAGATTCTTGGTTTTGAAGAGGACTCTCATGAAAGTTTGATTTTTGAAAATGAAAATGCAAAGTCAGAATCAGTAGCAAATACTAATGAGTCATTAAATACCGACGATCCAAATCCTGATACTTCATCAGATCCTGATGATGACTCAAATACTGATGAAGCAAATGAACATGCACATGTTGAGGGGGAGCAACAACAAAGTTCAAATGAGAGTTCAATGAATGGATCATCAGAAAAGAGTTCTTCTCAATCAAATCAGCATGAGGCAAATACTGATTCTACATCAGAAGATCAGGAATCAAATCCTGACACTTCATCAGGAGTTGATAGCACAAATTCTGGGGGAGCCTCAAATAATTTTAAAGAGGCATCTAATGCAGATGGAGCTTCAAGTTCCAGAAGAAATTTTCCACATGTCAGGAACTGGACAAAAGATCATACTCTTGATCTCATCATTGGTAATCATGACGAAGGAGTTAGAAAGAGAAGAGCAACACAAAAAGAATGTTTATTTCACAACTTACTTTCAAAAGAGTAACCAAAGAAAGTTGAAGATGCTCTTAAGGATGCAGATTGGGTATTGGCAATGCAGGAAGAGCTGAATGAATTTGAATTAAATGAAGTATGGAAACTGGTGCCAAGACTAAAGTACAAATCCATTGTAGGTACAAAATGGGTTTTCAGGAACAAGACTGATTCAGATGGCACAATTATCAGGAACAAGGCAAGGTTGATAGCAAAAGGTTATTCTCAACAGGAAGGCATTGACTCTGATAAAACTTTTGCTCCTATTGCAAGGCTTAAAGCTATCAGGATCATCTTAGCATATGCAGCTCATTAGAAATTCAAGGTCTTTCAAATGGATGTTAAAAGTGCATTTCTTAATGAAGAACTGGAAGAAGAAGTCTATGTTGAACAGCCTCCGGGATTTGTTGATCCTAAGCATTCGGATTATGTCTACAGGATAGACAAAGCATTGTATGGATTAAAGCAAGCACCTAGAGCATGGTATGAGACACTTGCTCAGTTCCTACTTGAAAGTGGATTCAAAAGAGGTACAATTGATAAAACCTTATTTTATTTGAATCATGGTACGGACTTGCTTTTAGTTCAAATCTATGTGGATGATATAATTTTTGGATCAACTAATCAAAAGCCGTGTGAGAAGTTTTCAAAGTTGATGCAATCAAGCTATCAATATGAGCATGATAGGAGAGATGAGTTACTTTCTGGGATTGAAAATCAAACAGACTGATGATGGAATTTTTATAAATTAGTCTAAATACACCAAGAATCTTTTAAAAAGGTTCAACATGCAAGACAGTGTAATTGCTACAACTCCTATGGCCACTGCAACAAAACTTGATCCTTATCAAGGTATAGCAGTAGACATTACAAACTACAGAGGTATGATTGGATTTCTCTTATATCTAACAGCTAGTAGGCCAGATATTATGTATGCAACCTGTTTGTGTACAAGGTTTCAGGAAAATCCAAGGGAGCCTCACCTAATAGCAGTGAAAAAGATATTTAGATATCTAAAGGGAATTGCATCACTTGACCTATAGTATGCATGAGAATCACATTTTGGTTTATGTGGTTATTCTGATGCTGATTTTGCAGGTTGTAAGATAAATAGGAAAAGCACCTCTGACAGCTGTCAGTTTCTTGGAGGGAGGTTAGTTTCTTGGTTCAGTAAAAAGCAGAAATCCATTTCCACTTCTACAGCTGAAGCTGAGTACATAGCTGCTGAGAGTTGCTGTGCACAACTACTTTGGATGAAAAGTCAGTTAATGGACTATGGATTGTCATACTCAAAAATTCCTATCTAGTGTGACAATCAAAGTTCCATAGCCATGACTGGAAATCCAGTTCATCATTATCTTACCAAACATATCAGTATCAGATATCACTTTATAAGAGAACATGTCATGGAAGGAACAATCGAACTTCACTTTATTCCTACTGATCAACAAATGACAGACATATTTACAAAACCATTGCCAGAAGCAACTTTCACAAAGCTCATCAATGAGCTTAGAATGATTAGCTAGGATAAGTAATTACAGCATAATCAAATACTAACAGCATCAAGTCTTGACAGTGGTCAAATGCTGACCATGTCAAATCCTGACAGACAATCAAATACTGACCAAGTCAAATCCTGACAGGTAACAGAGTCAAACTCCTAATGCACAGGTCAGCATGAACTATTTTCAATATAAATTCTTTTTAATAAATGCTAATTAATTATTTTATGCAATTTGATAATATTAATGTTGTAATTGTTGGGTGAATGTTTTACGTTCTGATAAGTGGTAATATATTTTGTGCATATACACACGTTATATACATCAAAAGCTATGCATATCATTATAACTACTCCGTAGTTTGTTCCACTTATTTCTCTCAGTCAATAACTATTTGACACCTGTCCAAGCCAGTAGTAAAAACTTTTCCCTCTCCTATCTAATTGATTTTGGTAAATCAAATACGTTTCCAATTCTAATTACAATCATTTTTACTACTCATACCTCTTCTCCTTCACAACGCTAAACTCTTTCTCCAAAAACTTTCACTGTGTAACTGTTATCAGCAATGGCTACCTCAAACCAAATTTCTCCATGCATCAACAAGCCCACTATTATTCATAGTCACACCTTTGGAACAAACAACTTCCTTGCTCCGTTATCTCATCAAGAGTTGCCTTCTGATTTTCATCTAATACATGATTTTATTTCATTAAGTGATATTGGCTATGCTCTCACAAATCCTGTCAAGGTTTTGTATAAAGCTTTTATGCAGGTCTGGACAACAACTAAGGTCAATGAGAAGACAAGTGATTTCTCTTTTGAATACAATGGTAAAGCCTATGAGGAAACTCCTGATGTAATCAATGCTGCTTTGAGGCTACCAGGATGTGATGGGCCTCCTGATAACTACTCAAATGAGACCCTGTTTCAGTTGTTTAGGACCTTGGGCTACGATGGTGAAACAACCAAGATTGGAAGGTTGTTTAGAGCAAAGCTCAAGAAGGAGTGAAACTTCTACTTTAACTGCATCAGTAGATGTTTCCTGAACAAGATTACCAATTTTGATGCCCTGTCATCTATTTCTCTCAAAATAGGGTACTCTCTAATTTACTCTGGTAATTTTGATTATGGCAATACAATTCTACAGTACTTGATTGCTAGGAAATCTGATGAATCAAATGTTATAGGGTGTACTAGATTTTTGCAGTTGATCTTTGATTATCTTTGCCCTAATACAGTCTTTGAAAATGATGAATTGTTGCTTGTTTTTATAAATGCTAACAAAGCAATTAAGGATCATATAAACAGGGATAAAAAGAATGGTTTTACTGGCCCTGTTTATATACCTAAGGAGGTCAGGTAGTTCCTTTCAAGGAATCTGCATACTCAACAATCAGCCATTCCTGATGTTGATAACTCTGTAAATCCTGATGTTATGGAACAGGACAAGTCCAATCCTGTTCCTAACCCAAGGATTTCTACCAAACACAAACAAACACAAGTCACTAAACAAGCAACCACCTCTGATGCTTCTCAAAAAGTACCAGTTGTAAAAAGAAAACAGCTAGCTAAGAAATCTGTACTACAGGGTGTTCTAAGGGCTTCTCTTAGTTCAATGGATAGGCAGGAGAAACAAGGTGGTGATGGTGCTGGAGTAAAAATAAGAAGGATGAGGCTGATAGATGAGTCAAGCTCAGATGAGGACAATGTGACTATAGGCTCAAAATTCAAAATCAGTAAATCAACCTCTACAATAACAAATCCTGACAGTGCTCCTGATGTTGCTGCTAGACCTGTCAATTCGTGCGTGTCGTACCTTTTCGTGTCGTGTACTCAAAGATCAAACATAACCGACCCATTTAGGGTTCGTGTACTTTCATGTTCGTGTACCTTCGTTTTCATGTCGTTCTCATGTCACGTTTCGTGTAAAATTGAATATAAATATAAATACAAATATAAATAAATAATAATAAATATTAAATTTTTAGGTAAAAAGTATACAAAATTACACAAAATATATACATTTAAGTCATTTATACTTACAATATTATAAAACTGTGCATTATTTAAAAATAAATATACATATATTTATTATAAATATATATTTAATATAAATATAAATATACATATATATAATAAATATTTAATTTATAAATATATATTTAATATATATATATAATAAATATTTAGTTATAAATATATTTATTTCGTGTACCTCGTGTCGTGTCGTGTCGTGTACCCAAAGGGTAAACAAAAAACTGATACTACATCTTGGTCGTGTACTTCGAGTTCGTGTATTTTTCGTGTCGTGTACTCAAAATGCAAACACAAACACAAAATTTTCGTGTCGTATGAAAAATTGCCGGGTCTAGTTGCTGCTACATTTATTCCTGATGCTACTCCCGTTCCTGATACTGATACTGCTCCTGACTCTCCTCCAGTCATCACTGATCCTGATGTGGATATTTCTATTTCCACACCTACAAAAAGAATTGATATATCAAATGAACAGATATGGAGGGCAGCTGAACAGGTTGGTCTTTTAAGACCAAAGAGAAAGGATGGTTCTCCTCTCAGTTTCACAAGACAGAAGGCAAAGCTTCGATCCCCTCTAAAGAATCCAAGCACATAAGAACCTGAATCTCAAAGGGATTCAGCAGCTTTGGATGATCCTGTCCCACAAGGAGGTCTTCTTGTTGATTCTGGTGAACTGGATTTTACTGAAGTGGGATCAGAAAGAGAAGCTCAAAAGGAGCATTTTACCAAGCTGGATGTAGTCATCAATGAGAGTAAGCATCCCATCTCATAAGGAAAGACTCCACTCTTTGAGGGAAGCACACAAGAACTTTCAACTGAAAAGGTTGAAGCAGCTTCAAAACCTCAGGCTCCACAAGAACCTTCAGTGTCAAATCCTGATCTAAGCCAAATCTCAAATCCTGATGACTCATCAGTTCCTGACAAGATATCAAATCCCGAGACTGAATCAGATAAAGTTCCAGATTCTACTGGTGATCCTATGCTTGTTGAAGCATCCTGATGCAATTTTTGTTCCACCACTTCAGATTCTTCCATTGGATGTTTCTGCACAAGGTACTGATTCTGATTCTTACTTGTCTTCTTTATCTGTTAGAATGATTATGAAAAGACTCTTATATGAGGATACCTCTATTTATATGACAAACATACCACCTCTCTAAGCCATCTCTTATTTCTTTGCATAATTGAGTGTACTGAGCCTTTTCAGTGAGATTGTGTGACAATATTTAGAAAAAATATTAAGAGTGGCAGTCTCCTGTACTGGCAGAAGGAGAGGTAGATATGAGAAATGAATCTTTAAGTTTTTCTTTACTTCTAGATTTCCTTGTGAGATTAATATTACTCTTTACAGTGATATATGTGTGAGAAGTGATAAGATCACTTTAAAAGAACAAAGAGATTTAGGTGTTCCTTGTTACTCTATTTCAGGATCTCATCAGGATCAGGACATATCAGATAAGCCAGACAAAGCTGATCTCAAAGGCAAAAAGGTTTTGCCTAGTTCTGAAGCTGATCCTGATGATTTTTCAAATACTGATGACATTGATGATAGTGATGATGATGAATATCAAGCTGCTCTGAAGACTGCTATTGATGCTTCCTTAAAGTCAAATATAGGGTCATCTTCTCACTATAATTCAGAAAAAGAATATCACAGAAATTCTGAGTGGGATTATTTTTGGAGGAAGGCAAATTCTCAGATTTCTTACACTGTCTCTCATCAACATGTCCATAGAGCCTAAGATGAAATTGCAACTCCTGATCTCAGAACTCACTTAAAGGCTTCCACTATTTTTATCAAAGGACTTCATTCTGATCTTGATGAATTAAAACAGTCTCACTCTACTGTCAATGAGAAGTTAGAAGGTTTTCTCCTTCATGCTCCTAAGTCTAATGACATGAGGAACATCAATAATTTAGTTCTTGCTGTGGAAAAGATGCACAAATCCTTAGATTCAAGGTTGACTTCTTTGGAAACTAAGGTGTCAACTATGGATGAAAAGTTGGATATTATTCTTTCCCTACTTCAAAATCCTGATGTTAAAAAGAGAGGGAAGGTAGCTGCTACAAAATGTACACCGGAATCAGTATTAGCCAAGGATGATGAGAATACTGATAATGATGGTGGTGATGTCAAAAAATGAATTACTGATCCTGTTATGAAGCTTGCTACTGCTGAATTCAATCAAGGTATTTCATCAGGAGAAGGAAAAGCTCAAACTCATGTGACTCACAAACAACAATCTTTACCTGTTACTTCTGAGGGTGATGAAATCCTGATTGATAATCCAGAAGCAGCTAAAGGTCTCTTTCATCAGTATAATAATAAAGAGGGTGAGATTGTAACTCTGTCTTACAAAGATAAGAGAGTTGAGCAGAAAAATACAAGGAGTGCTTTGGCTCATATATCAAAAGAATTTCCAGATTTATCAAAAGAGGAAATAATTAAACAGCAAAAGGAGTTGTTATCTGAAATTGAAGCTCAAACTGCAGCTTCTACTAAATCTCTGGAAACCACAAGGGGAGTTAGAGGAGGAAGAGGTAGAGGAAGCGGTGCTAGAGGCAGAGGCACTGGAGGTAGAGGAAGGACTCCTTTAACTAGTCAGCCTGATGTGTCTAGGAGAACCAGATCAAATATTGAGACCGTTGCTGATCAACCTTCACAATCTACTAGATCACTGATTGCTACTGAACATCTAAATGTTGAACCAGTTGAAGGTCTCAAAGCAATCCAAGAAATTGAAGATAATGTGATGGTGGATAAGGCTGTGGCACAATATGGTGGTGAGAAGGTAGTCAGAAAGAAGAAGAAATCAACCTCTGACAGAGCTCAAGTTGATAGTACAAATCCTGATCAAGTTGCAAATCCTGATCCTGACACTCTTAGACTTGATCCTGATGAAATGGTTTCTACTGACAAAGAAATACTAGATATTGTAAATCTATTGGTTTTCTCTGTAATAGTGGATTCACATAATTCAGAAGTTGATGAAATTGAAAGGAGAATTGCAGTAGAGGAGGAAGCTTCTAGGAGAGAGGCTGATAGAGCAGTTGATGGTTATTTGAAAACAGTTCTTAGTTCTAAACCTGAACTGTGGTATGATGTCAGAAGAGAAGTTTTTGTCTTGCCAACAAGTTATGCACCTATTAGAGAAAAGGACAAGAAGTGGAAGAATGTTAATTCATTTGACTACAGTAAGGGTTTCAATTTCATTAATTTTGTCTCTAGAGGGATAAGGGACACTGCTTTAGTAGGTGAAGATGAGTTAGAAGATACTGAGAGAGTTCCAAGTTGGGTTGAATGTTATCAGAAGATGAAACTGATGAAATCACACACAAGAGGTGGTGTTGGTCATCCTGAAATGGAGCTCTTGGACTCTGAACTTCTTGATACTCACTCATTGACTGATAAGGTTGGAGAAGCTATTACTGCCAAGCATTTTGAAAAGCTTGAGGCTGTTAAGATTGGGTATGACAACTTTGATGGGGTAGTTGCTAAAGAGAAGATTCTCTGTTTTATGAAGAATGGTGAAGTGAAGACTTTGACTTCACAACAGCTTCTCATGAAATCAGTAGCTGAGCTCAAGTATGTGCATTATCTTCTCAGAGTTGAAAATCATGTAACAAGGAGTTGGTCTTCTATGATTCTCAATGCCCTCAGGAAAAGGACTCTAAGCAAAACTTCTAAATATGATGGTGACTGTACTCCAGTATATCTAAATTACAGTGGTCAGGAGATGGAGATGAAAAAGAATACTGCTGTCTTTAAGACTTTTCTCAATAATTAGCAACTGACTATTAGTCCTGATCATGATGATGTGAGTTGCTGTTACATCATGCTTGGTGATCTTGAGATTAGTACAAGCTCTATTTCTAATCTAAGGTCAGCCATCCATTAATTGGGGGAAGATTCAGAGGAAAAGAAGCAGTTGAGGAAGAAATTAATCAAGATCATTCAAGAAAAAGAGAATGAAAGACTTAGAAGATTCTTGAGCACTAATAAGTTTTTTCTTGAGATTCAGGACTGAATTTTCATATCTTAAGTCTATTTTATTCTTGTACATTTTGTAAATAGTTTTGGCATAATTGAGAATGAATTTGTGCTTTATTTCACAAAGCATAAGTTGAGGGAGATTGTTAAATACTGATTCTCAATGATCAGGAGAAGCTCAGGATGACTGATCAGGATTTGGTGCTGACGTCATCAGTATTTGATATGGCATCAGTATTTGATATGATATCACGATTTGAATTCCATCAGGAAATGAAGACTAGTCAGGATTTGAAGATCATTTATGTTCCTTAATTTGAGGGATAGATTACTGTTGGTTCCTGAGTTTTAGGATCTTGTTAAATCAATTTAGGATATTGTTAGGTCAAAAACACGCAAGCGCACGTGATCAACTTGAAGTATACGAATAAGTAAGATTCGTTCCCACAGAGACCGGTTTTTAGTTATCTATGCACTTATGCAACAGCGTATGA
>PHNY01022543.1:10233-21339 GCA_003724115.2 Anethum foeniculum | reverse complement strand
AAAATGGCAAATATGGTGCAACCCAACATTCCAAAGTTGACGGCCACAAATTACGGGAATTGGAGTATTCAAATGAAGGTGTTACTCGGTTCCTACGACAATTGGGATATTGTCGAAAGCGAGTATGACGAGCCCACATATATAGCTCCCGAAGCAGCCCTTACAAATGCGGAGAAGATGATTTTGAAGAGACCCGGAAAAAAGATAAAAATGCTTTATATACAATTATTCAAGGTGTTGATGAATCAACCTTCGAAAAAATTTCGGAGGCAAAAACATCGAAGAGTGCATGGGATATTTTGCAGAATTCTTTTCAAGGAGTCGAAAAAGTAAAAAAGGTTCGGCTCCAGGTGCTATGCGGGGAGTTCGAAAATTTGAAGATGAAGAGTTCATAAAATATTGGCGAATTTGTTACGCGTTTGAAATCGGTGACAAATGAGATGAAAAGAAACGGCGAAAGTCTCGATGATGTTCGGGTCATGGAAAAGTTGCTCCGTTCGTTGACAAGAAAATTTGATTATTTTGTTACTTCTATCGAGGAGTCAAAAGACTTGTCCACAATTTCTATAGACGAGCTCGTAGGTTCTCTTCATGCCCACGAGCAGCGAATGAACCAGTATGATAATGCAAGCCATTTGGAAAAGGCGTTGCAAAGTAAGGTGTCAATTGTGACAGTTCTGGCAGTAGCAGTCTTGTACGTGGTAGAGGTGGCTTTAGAGGTGGCTACCGAGGTGGACGAGGACGTGGAAGGCAGTCTTTCAACAGAGGCCAGAATTCTGAAGGTTATCAACCATCTGGCCGTGCTCAAAATTTCAGAGGCCGAGGAAGAGGTGGATTTCAACGAGGTGACAAATTTGGTCACTTCAGTTACGAGTGTAGAGCACCAAAAGTGGAAGAAAGAAGTCATTTTGTTGCAGCAAAAGAAGACAAAGATGTTGGTTCTGCTATGTTCCTTACTTACAAAGGAAACGAGAAGGCAAGAACAACGTTCGGTATCTTGATTCCGGTGCGAGCAATCACATGTCTGCCCACAACGATTTATTTACGGAGATAGACGAGACCGTCACAGGAGAAGTTACTTTCGGTGATTCTTCAAAAATTCCAGTCAAAGGAAAAGGTACAATTACGATTGTGACAAAGAATGGTGAGAAAAATTATATAAATGATGTTTATTACATACCTACTTTGAAAAGTAATATCATCAGTCTTGGCCAACTTGTGGAGAAAGGACATAATATACAGATGCAGGATAATCTCTTACCATCAGAAATCAGGTTCGAGAATTGATCACTAATGTGGAGATGTCAAAGAATCGTCTGTTTACACTCGATATGGAGACGAAGGTACAGAAGTGCTTAAAGTCGGTCATTAAAAATGACTCATGGTTATGGCATTTGAGATATGGTCATCTTGGATATTTTGGCTTGAAATTATTGTCAAAGACAAAAATGGTGGACAGTTTGCCAGAAATCAACGAACCAGATAATTTGTGTGAAGCGTGTGTCAAGAGGAAGCAACACAGACAAAGTTTTCCCGTTGGAAAATCATGTAGAGCCAGGAGGCTATTGGAGAATGTTCACACAGATATTGCTGGTCCTTTTGATGTTACATCTCTTGGAGCTAATAGGTATTACCTAACATTTATTGATGATTTTAGCAGGAAAAGTTGGGTGTATATCATCAAAGAAAAAGCAGAGGCTCTTGATAAATTCAAGGAGTTCAAAGCATTGGCGAAAAAACAAAGTGGTCAATATTTGAAGACACTCAGATCAGTTCAGACAGAGGAGGCGAGTACACTTCAAACTTGTTCAGAAGTTTCTGTAGGACACATGGAATCAATCATCAGTTGACAACGGCATATACTCCTCGACAAAATGGTGTTGCAGTAAGGAAGAATCGTACAATTCTTGACATGGCAAGGAGCATGGTGAAAGCAAAGCACTTGCCAAGAACATTCTGGGTGGAAGCCGTTTTATGTGCAGTTTATTTGTTTAATCACTGTCCACCAAAAAGTGTCAGAAACAAAACTCCAAATGAAGCATGGAGTGGTAGCAAACCATCGGTTGGACATCTTTGAATTTTTGGGTGTATTGCATATGTTCATGTTCTTGATCAGAAAAGAAAGAAGCTGGATGATAAAGGCGAGAAATGCATCTTTACCGGATATGACAAAAGGAGCAAGGCATACACACTCTATCATCCCCTTACGATGAAATTGATAATTTCTCAAGATGTTGAGTTCGATAAATCAGTTACTGGAGATGGAGCGAGGAAGAAAGAAAAGTTGTTGGTTTATTTTTCATTGATGATGACAATGACGGTGATGACCACAACGTTGAAGATGATGGAGATGATGATCCAACTCCTCCACAAAGTCCAACTCAATAAACTCCAGTGTCAATACCATCAAGGGGAGGAAGCAGCAGTTCAGGGGGAGCACCTAGAAAAATGCGGAGTCTGGATAATATTTATGAAGCAATGAGTCCTGTACAAACATCCTTTGATTATTCATTATTTTGCTTAATGGCTGAATGTGATCCAGTTACATTTGAGGAGGCTTCTGAATAAAGCAAATGGAACAAAGCCATGGATGAAGAAATTGGTGCAATCAAGAAGAATGATACTAGGGAGCTCACAGATCATCCAGAAGGACACAAAGAAATAGGCGTCAAGTGGGTCTATAAGACAAAGACCAATCAAGATGGTGAAGTATAAAAGTACAAAGCAAGGTTGATGGCTAAAGGCTACAAGCAAAGATACGGCATTGACTATGATGAGGTATTTGCTCCAGTTGCAAGAGTTTATACCATGCGAATTCTTACAGCAATTGCAGCTCAGAACCAATGGAAGCTTTTTCAGATGAATGTCAAGTCAGCATTTCTAAATGGATATCTTGAAGAAGAAGTCTATATTGAGCAGCCTCCCGTATATATTCAGAAAGGCCAGGAAAATAAAGTCTACAGACTGAAGAAAGCCTTGAATGGTTTGAAGCAAATTCCGCGAGCATGGAGTACAAGGGTTGATGAATATTTTCAGAAAAACGGTTTTGTGAAGAGTCCATACGAGCATGCTCTCTACACGAAAACAAATTTTGGGGGAGATATTATGGTCGTTTGCTTATACGTGGACAACTTGATCTTTACCGGAAATAACCCTGGTATGTTCGATGATTTTAAGAAAGTTATGACTAATGAATTTGAGATGACAGATATTGGTCAAATGTCATACTTTCTTGGAGTCAAGGTGAAGCAAAGCATAGACATGATTTTTATGACTCAGAAAAAGTATGCCGAGGAGATTTTAAAAAGATTCAGAATGGAATAATGCAAGCCAGTGAGCACTCCAGCAGAAGCAAGCATAAAGCTCAGAATTAATTCAACGAGGGAGTCAGTAAATCCGACATTGTTCAAAAGTTTGGTTGGAAGTCTGAGGTACCTAACTTTCACTCATCCAGATATTATGTATGCAGTTGGACTCGTTAGTAGGTACATGGAAAAGCCAAAGCAAGATCATTTCATGGCGGCTAAAAGAATTATGAGATACATCAAAGGTACAATTGATCAAGGATTATTTTTTACATATTCTCAAAATTCAAAATTAGTTGGCTACTCAGACAGTGATTATGGCGGTGACTTGGATGACGGGAAAAGCACTTCGAGATATGCTTTTCATATTGGGTCAGCGATATTTTCGTGATCATCTAAAAAGCAACAAACAGTTGCTCTCTCAACTTGTGAGGCGGAGTACATCGCAGCCGCAACGTGCGCGTGTCAAGCTATGTGGCTAGGTTACATGTTGAGCGAGTTAAATCTTGCAAAAGAGGATCCAGTTAAAACTTACTAGGATAATAAATCCGCTATTTCACTCGCGAAAAATTCAGTGTCTCGCAGTCGAAGCAAGCATATCAACATTAAATATCATTTTATTCGAGAACAGGTGAACGAAAAAATGGTGGAACTGGTGCACTGCAGGACAGAAGAAAATGTGGCGGATATATTTACAAAGCCATTGAAGCCAAAAATATTTCAAAAAATGAAGATGAAGCCCGGAATGGAAAATCGAATTTGAGGGGAGTGTTAGAATTCAAACTCTCCTTATTTGTCATCAGCATGTGAAATTAAGAAACTTCATTAGATAAGTATTGAAAAATGGTGACTGAATTAATAACTCATATTGAAGTCCAAATTACACCTAGCTATATGAGTTTGTGGAGTCTATATTGAAGAGGCGTATAGCATGAAAAGAATGAGCATTAATTTAGAATTGAAATCCCCAAGTCATGGCCAGGAGAAAAGGTAGGCTGCATAAGCATGAAGCAAAGTCTTGTGGGTATGAAAAGAAGACTATCCGTATGTATCCAAAAGACGGACTAAATATTGTTGTTAGTTACTGTGTGCATGCATGCAGTCATGTAAGGCATGACGTTGCTAGTTGTTGAAGCCTATAAATGGCAAGCTGTTGTGTAGGTAATTGAGATACAATCGAGTGAAAGAAAAATAGCTGAAGCTCAGATAGAAAAAAAAAAGGCTGAAGCCTTCTTGTACTAAAAATAGAAAAAGATGTAGCTTCATTGAAAATAAATACCCACCTATATTTATATATTGTATTTTTAAATCATACACTTTAATATTAATATTTTGTTTAAACTCCATTCACGTTTCCAACACATATGCTCCACTATATATATATTATTGTAAGAGCCCTCCTAAAATATACGCCGTCCAGCTTTTGTTAGTTAAGTGAAACAGTACTTTCTTAGTTCATGATGAACCACGAAGAACAATTCTTAGTTCTTGTTCTATTTTCGTATCCAGAAGAAGTCTAACATGTGACTATATATTCTTTTTTTAGGCACATAATTTGATATAACATTATGATTTTTTTATTTTTCTTTTATGGATAGAGGCAGCACATGACGTTATGTACTCGTAAAACATGTGATGTAATGAAAAGACTTGTATAAGCTACTTTTTTTAGCAGCTAAGGAAAAATAATATGTTTTGGAGTATGTGACATTATGTGTAGGTTAAGTGTATTATATTTTGGTTAAAGAGACTTTGAGAAAGTATATAGAGCAGGGTTAGTATATTTACAAAATCTAAGTAGGGATTGACAAAATAACTTGCAGTAATATGGGAAAGAGAACCTTGTTGAAGCTAGTGGCTTGGCTAGAAATTATTGATTCCACAAGCTCTGGTAAAGATTTGTCCAAACCTGATATAGACATTAAAAAAGACCTAACTGTCAACTAAAAATGGACAGCACCCGAATACGTAGTACTTCTAACTAATTATATTCTAGTTTATTATATTTATTCTTATTAATAAGTTTTGCAGTACTCACCACTAATCATGATAACTGCAGAAACTTCTTGTTCAGAAAACCCCATCTGAAGCAACTGCTGTCCTTGTCCATGCTTTTCTGAGTGAAAGGGCAACCAGAGGACAGAGGAAAAATTTTAAAAGTAGCAGAAGGTAACAAGAACATGAAAACATGAAGTAATTCCCCCTAGTATCAAGCTACATTACGT
This sequence comes from Anethum foeniculum, assembly GCA_003724115.2. Classification (NCBI taxonomy): domain Eukaryota; kingdom Viridiplantae; phylum Streptophyta; class Magnoliopsida; order Apiales; family Apiaceae; genus Anethum; species Anethum foeniculum. The sequence continues at coordinate 15,809 of PHNY01022543.1, read as the reverse complement.
TGACCATATATCCTCCTTGTAATAATTATATCACACCTTCTAATTTAAGTAAAAAGATCAATTAATTAAACGCACCCGTAGATTCCTTCATTGTTTATTTTTACGAACTTGATCCGGCATACAATCTCATCTTCGGTTTACTGAGATAGTTTTAAATTTTGTTTTTTCTTTTACTTTTAGGTGTAGTGGATTTTGTTTTAAATTTGTCTTGTCGTGCTTGGCATCTCCCCTTTTCCCTTATTGTTTGGCAAAGAAGTGCGTCAGACCCCAAGTACAAGTAAATTTTTTTCGGCACTCCAGATATCCAACAGTGACGTATCCTCATAATACATTTCTACTCCGATCAACACAGAAAATTTTTTGGTTGATTAATTTGTTTGAAAAATTATAAACAAAAAAACTGTCAAAAGAATATAGAATAGTTGTGTACATAAAACTAACCTCATTCATGTCCTCGTTACAGTGCTCTCCACAAACGTCATCTTTCTCACTTTCTTCCGCTCTCTTGGAATCAATAATATGATTCACTAGCATATCGATTGGAGTTTTTTCATCTGTAGAAAACAGGCTGAAAGGATTAAACAATTCTACCATGTCAATGAAAATGAATATAACAAAAAAGAAAAGAGCAACATCATAAACTATGTTGGAAGAAAGGATGTCACTTAAAAACTCACACAAGGAAAAATATAGGTGAAGAATCTTTGATTCTTACTCACACACATTTGGAGAAGAATAAATCTTAATTCTCCATTTGGAGAAGAACATAACTCTTACTTATCGGAGAAAAACATATAATTCTTACTCAATTTTCAAATAACATATTACATGACTTTGTATAGGACTCCATAGAAAGATCTAGACACTAACTTAAATGTTAGACTCAATAGACTAACTTGAACATTCTATAGATGGTTCTATATAATAAATGAACAAAGAAAATATAAATACATGTATATTTTTAATTTTCGCACATATATCTAGATGAATCTAGAGACTGGTACCAATAGTTAAAATTATAATTTTAACACCCTCCCTTAATTTTGAATATTCTAAGAGCACTTTTAAATTTTTACGAAAAATTTCCTACAGGGAGGCTTGTCTTCTTTCTTCAAAAGACTTCTTTTTTTTTTGCACATGCTTTCTCCGTTGATAGAATTTTATTGCTCCATACATTTTCTCGTACACGAACTTTATTTTCACTATTATATGCCACACGTGCTTTGCCCAAGCATCACAAAACTTTCTCCATCTTCATGAAAATAACACACAAATCTTCTTTGAAGACAACTACAACCTTTGGTTCTCATCTCACCAATATTCTTGTCACACAGACTTTATTTTTTACTTGAGCTTCACTCGTCACAAAGTTCAGTTCTATACGTCATACAGGCTTGGCCCGGACAAAACAAAACCTTAGTCAATTTCTCATTTGGAGTAAACATAACTCTGCACATATCTCTTTCAACACAAGAATGCAAGAATAATTTTCGACTCTGATACCACTTTGTTGGAAGAAAGGATGTCACTAAAAAACTCACACAAGGAAAATATATAGGTGAAAAATATTTGATTCTTACTCACACACATTTCGAGAAGAAATTTAATCTTACTTCTCCATTTGGAGAAGAACATAATTCTTACTTATTCGAGAATAACATATAATTCTTACTCAATTTTCAAATAACATATTACATGACTAAATATAGGACTTCATAGAAAGATCTAGACACTAACTTAAATATTAGACTCAAGAGACTCAGAACATTCTATAGATGGTTCTAGATAATACTTGAACATATAAAATATAAATATATGTATCTTTAATTTTTTCATATATATATGAATCTAGAGACATCTAATCAGGTACCAATAGTTAAAATTATAATTTCAACAAACTATATGAAAATTTTAGTATGTATATACATCTAAATGCGTAAATCAACTCAGTGGGGTTAAAATTTGAATGTTTTCCATGATTTTAATATTTAGTGAATAATTTTTATTTCAGTTTGGTTAAAATATTAATTTTATATATATATTTCAATTAAAATATGTTTGATATGATAAAATTCATTAATGATTTGATATGATAAAACAACAAAAAAGTATATGGAACTTAATTTCCAAAAGTGCACCACAAGAGAAATTGATAAGCAGCCATGAAATAACTTATTGGTCCACGGAGTAATATTTATATAAATANNNNAACTGATGCATACCAAGTAATTTCATTGCAGCAAAAAGATGGCTTAATCCACCTTAATCCAAGCTTAATCCATTAAGCCTATTTATTAAATACTACCCTTGGGCTTTCTGTCGTTGAATTCGAGTGTAATTTCCCACTTAATCCACTTAATTACAAATAGGGTTCGACAAGTAAAAAATGGCTTATGTTCGATTTCTCATTTTCTACAAAAGTTAAGAAGATTTAGTCATCTTTTGAAGAGGGTTTTATAAATTATATACAGATAAAAAAGATGTTATGCCGTGTTGTAAATTCTTGCATATATTGAAGATTACAGGATAATAGGATATTAATGTGTTCGTGGGGTTTATGACTATATTACAGATAAATAGGGTTCTAATTAATAATATTGCACGAACTTCATTTGCTGATCTTTTAAATTCTAGCAGTTTAAAACCATTGATAACTTACACTCAGTAATCCTTGATGGTTGCACTCAAGTATGAGAACTGATTCTGAGGAACAAATTGAAAAAACATGTGCTGCCAACATAAACAGCTTCCGAAGGTCTAGGAGGAGTAACAGAAGTTCCTTATCAGCTCTGCTCATTTCTTTCTTTGTGAAGGTACAATTTTTGAATTGAACTCCATATTTTGGCCTGGTTTCAATTTCTTTTTTTTTTTAAATCAGATGTTTGTACGATTTCACCTGAATATTTTTTTTTCATTAGAAATGGCATGCGTACCAAGAATACCGTAATTGCAGCCATGACCCGCCAAAAATCACAAATACTTTGCACTTCATAATATGTGTGTGTACAGTGAAAGTGCCAAGAAATAATTTTGGTGTAACAAAATAATTTCTGTATATTGCTAATCTTTTGCATTTCTCTAACATTGATGCGAGGGCCTTAAAACAAGGCTTTAACCCTTATACTGGAAAGTGCTAAGATATTGAAAGGAACATGGCATGGCTGCCCACGACGTTTGCACTCTATGTATCTCTCACTCTCTCTCTCTCACAGACACACACACTCGCAGATATCCAGGGGGCATATTTTCTAAAGATGGACCCTATAATGAAGTGCTGAAAGCCTTAATTGATACATTTCAACCTCCAGATCTCAATTTTTCCGGTTTTTATAAACTTATTCTCACGTTGAGGATCCTTTTGACCAGCCTGGTAATACTGCAAGGACGGTTACCAGCAGCCATCTAACAAAAAGGGCACGTGCATTTCGAGAAACCCGCAATAAACTTCAATCAAATGATCATAACCAGGCTACTCTCTTTGCCAAGATGGTTAGAAAAGACCTATTGCAACATGTGACAAGTTCATCACTCAGAAACCCTAATAAGCCTAGATACTGCAACCGGAATCGTCCACAGGTAAACAAAGAAGTACCATCACCATCACAGTCACATCAGACTGGCAACACAAGGAAGAATGGACGTTCAAACAAAGCAAACACAGTGCAGCAGAATCAGAATCAGAATCAAGCTCAACAGATCTGGAGGCCTAAAGGAAGTTAAATGGTTCATTATATGAATCCAACCATGGAGCCTGGGAATTAACATTCAATGTTTCCGTTAGATGTCTCCTGAAGCTCAGCAGCCTCGGAGGCTGAAAATTTAGATTCTATGTTTTGTTTAATGTCTGTTCACAAAGCAAAGTAGCCCGCGCGGCTGGTGCAAGTAGCATTACTATCTTACACTAAATTGTAACAGATCAATTCAGTTTGTTTTCATCACCATTGAATTTTGGATTGTTTTGTATGTGGGCATAGAGTGGCGCCAGGGATTTGAATTTGATATGGGAGTCTGTAAAACAGTCTGGCCAGAATGTGAAAATTCAAAGGGCCAGGTTGGCAAAGAGACCGTTTTACCCTCTCCCTTATCAAATTGAAATCCCTGGCGCCAATCCATGGCCACATACAAAAACAATCCAAAATTTAATGGTGATGAAAACAAACTGAATTGATTTGTTACACTTTAGTTTAAGATGGTAATGCTACTTGCACCAGGCGCACGGGCTACTTTGCTTAATCAAGAGACATTAAACAAAACATATAATGTAAATTTTCAGCCTCTGAGGCTGCTGAGCTTCAAGAGACATCTAACCGCAACATTGAATGTAAATTCCCAGGCTCCATGGTTGGATTTATATGATGAACCATTTAACTTCTGATTTTAGGCCTCCAGATCTGTTGAGCTTGATTCTGATTTTGCTGCACTGTGTTTGCGTTGTTTGAACGTCCATTCTTCCTTGAATTGCCAGTCTGATGTGACAGTGATGGTGATGGTACTTCTTTGTTTACCTGTGGATGACTCCGGTTGTAGTATCTAGGCTTATTAGGGTTTCTGAGTGATGAACTTCTCACATGCTGCAATAGGTCTTTTCTAACCACGTTGGCAAAGAGAGTTTCCTGGTTATGATCTTTTGATTGAAGTTTATTGCGGGTTGCCCGAAATGCACCTGCCATTTTTGTTAGATGGCTGCTGGTAACAGTCCTTCCAGTATTACCAGGCTGCTCAAAAGGATCCTCAACCTGAGAATAAGTCTATAAAAACCGGAAAAATTGAGATCTGGAGGTTGAAATGTATCAATTATGGCTTTAAGCAGTTTATTATAGGGTCCATCTTAGAAAAATATGCTAGAGGGATATCTGCGAGTGTGTCTCTCTGTGTGAGAAAAAGAGAGAGAGAGTGAGAGATACATAGAGTGCAAACGTCATGGGCAGCCATGCCATGTTCCTTTCAATATCTTCCCACTTTCCAGTATAAGGGTTAATGCCTTGTTTTTAGGCCCTCACATCAATTTTAGAGGACTGCAAAAGATTAGCAATATACAGAAATCATTTTGTTACACCAAAATTATTTCCTGGCACTTCCACTGTACACACACATATTATGTAGTGCAAAGTATTTCTGTTTTTTTGGGGGTCATGGCTGAAATTATGGTATTCTTCCTACCGGTGCCATTTCTAATGAAAAAAAAAGTATTCACGTTAAACCGCACAAACATCTGATTTAAAAAAAAAAAATTGAAAGCAGGCCAAAATATGGAGTTCAATGCAAAAAATGTACCTTCACAAAGAAAGAAATGAGCTGAGCTGATAAGGAACTTCTGTTACTCCTCCTAGACCTTCGAAACCTGTTTATGTTCGCAGCACATGTTTCTTCAGTTTGTTTCTCAGAATCAGATCTCACACCATCAGGGATTACAGAGTGTAAGTTATTAATGGTTTTGAACTTCTAGAATCTAAAAGATGAGAGCAAATGAAGTTCAGGAAATATTACTAATTAGAACCCTATTTATCTGTAATATAGTCATAAACCCCACGCACACATGAATATCCTATTATCGTGTAATCTTCAATATATGCAAC
>PHNY01022517.1:20452-50186 GCA_003724115.2 Anethum foeniculum | reverse complement strand
TTATCGATACTACGTACATTTCGTATATAAACAGTCGGGGTTCATGGTGGATCAAGACACCACGCCAAAGTAACTAAAAAATAAAAAATTCTATAATCGCGGACACTTCTGTAGAACATTATTTCATTGTAAACTCTACGCATACTCCACTTTAATTTAGCAATATTACACGATTGTCCTAGCATATTCAATTTACAATTTAGAAGACCTACTTAGTGTTGGTTTAGATAATGAAAATAGAATATTCTCTTATTATATTTTAGTTTAGATAATGAAAATAGAATATTTCCTTATTATATTAAGTACTCTATTTAATATAGGATACCTACTTAACTAATCTATTCAATTTAGAAAACATACTTAGTGTTGCTTTTAATAATCAAAATAGAATATTCCCTTATTTTACATCCAACGACTATCATTTATTTAATTAAGATCTAACGGTCCCTACTACATTGGTAGTACAGGACCAAATATTTGGATAAGATCTTTCTTAAACATTTTATATAATAAGGATATAATTTGTAAAATAACACCAATATTCGTATCTATGGCTCCGACTGGATCACTTCCAGCATTGGTGGGTTATTTCATCTGAAGTTAGTTTTATTGGAGACTAATTTATTCAATTATATTACTTTAATACTGAACAAGTGTCATTAGTTGGTATCTTACATATTCTTTTATGATTATTACATTTACTATCTTAGGCTACCACTTGTAATGCGTAAATTACCAACATTCTGAACTTTTAGTACTATAACAAAAATTGTTAGCCTTCCATACACATTTCATATTAGATTGATTGCTTGAAATTCTTAGGCTTATGTGGCACCATAAGTCTAATTTGTCTTGCACAATTTTCCCCCCTTATGCCCCCTTCCATCCGCACCACCTTTTTTTATAAAATTATGGCAGGTGCTCATTCTCAAGTGGTTACATGCCCTGACGCCACATTTGGCAAAACTTTAATTTTAATGATTTGATATCAATAATTAAAATAATGATACTCTAAAAAATTTTAGGATTAGATCCTACTTGTATTTAAAATAATAGAAGTTTAAATCTCATGAATATCTTAAAATATTTATATCCTAACTCACATACACGAACCACTGGAAGAGAGGAAACCAGATTCAATGGAGAAGAGAGCATGGAAGCTATTGGACATGCAAGCTCTAGGTGTTGTCAGATTGACTTTGGCGAAGAACGTTGCTTACAATATCATCAAGGAAACGACAACTTATGGATTGATCAAGGCTTTATCAAATATGTACGAGAAGTCGTTTGCTTCGAATAAGGTATATTTGATTCGCCTATTATTTGCCACGAGATTGAATGAAGGTGATTGTGTTGTTGATCATGTGAACGAATTTGATTCTATCATATCAAGATTTACGTCGGTGGATATTAAATTTGATGATGAAGTAAAAGGCTTGTTTTTGGTATCCTCGTCACCTTATAGTTGGTCAGAATTTGTCACTACTATAAGTATTTCATGTGCGAGCTGTAAGATGACTTTTTATGGAGTTCGAGATTCGATTCTTGGTGAAGATATTCGTAGGAGAAACTTAGGAGAGTCATCAGGTTCCTTATTGAGTACTGAGAGTAGAGGCTGAAAGTCTGAAATAGGGAAATAAAATGGGCGTAATAGATCGAAGTCACAGAAGAGAGGACAATCCAAATATCACAAGGATATTGCTTGTTGGAATTCGGATAAGAAGAGTCACTTCAGGAATCAGTGTACGGCTCCTACAACTCCTAAAGAAAAGATTTAAGAGGATAATTCAACTAATGTAGTTGAAGAAGTGGTGGATGACGATGATTTGATTTTTTGTGTTGAATCTATGATTGATTCATGGGTTATGGATTTTGGTGCATCACTGCATGCTACCCCTTACAAGGATTTGATGTTAAATTTCAGAGTTGGAAATTTTGGTAAACTCCATCTTTCTGATGATGAGACTATGGATACAGCAGGCATGGGAGATATTAATCTCAGAACCTCTTTGGGGACTAGCTCTACGTTGAAAGATGTAAGGTACATTCCTGGACTTAAGAAGATGTTGCTATACGTGGGTCAGTTAGGGTAGCGAGTTACTTTCGGAGACGGATAGTGGAAGGTTATAAAGTCAAATTTTGTTATTGCTCATGGAGAGGTAGATGGGACTTTGTACATTATTGAACAATCTAGCTATGAAGTATATACAGTTGCTGATGAGATTAGGTCTTCAACTTTGTTAAGATTGGCCTTCATAACTGATTGATGAGAATGCGCTGAACTAGTTGGAGTTATTGATTGAAGTATTTAGTTTTAGTAGATTTACAAGAGTGAAGTGAAGATGTGGTCAGACTTAAAGTGTGAGATTGTTGGGTTTGTGGAGTCTGTTAATTAAGCCCATGAAAATAGACTTTTCAGATTAAGACTAGTATTTGAGTTAGTCCACTTTTCAAATTTGGACTATAAATTGAGTTAGGCCCAGTTTCTTCTATTAAAAATACTCTCATGTAATTGTAAACTATAACACAGCAATTCTGATAGATCACTACAAAATTAGTGCAGCTTGTGGAGTAGGAAATTTCGAACCATGTAAATCGTTGTCTTGTGTGATTGTCATTTATTTTCTTGTTCTTGTTATTCACTTTCAGTTTTGCTTTCGTTGTGGAATACTCAACAATTTATTTGTATACATATTCCACAACAAGAGCACGGTTTGATGTAATAAGCATATAAGTAAACCATTCCAAGTCATACAATATGAAATATTCCCTTTTTCTCTCTCACTCACTCTCACTTTCAATATAGAAATTCCCCAAAAAATTTGGGGATCACCTACAGGCTACTATTTATTTTCCATGTGCTGGGTCTAGCCGGGTGAATCGGACCTAGAGTTTGCTTCTAGAGGTTTTCTAAAAGTTAAATCCAGCAGTATCGGATTTTTTCTTGCTAAATTTTCTGGATTATAGAAAGTATCTTGGGTGTGAGATCCGGAAACAGATAAAATTCTAGCTTCGTATGCTGGCACACTTCCACAAACTACCAAATTGTCTTGTGTCTCCCGTTGATTCTATTGACTTGCGTAGTTCCTTTCCTTTTTGCTAATTTATTTTATTTAATCAAATCCGGAAAAGGGATGTCGTTTACATATATTGTATTCAATCATATGATATATGTATCATTTTTTCTTAACGATTTGTTAATTTTTTTCAAATTTATCATTTTCAATGAGGAACCTAATCAAGAATGTCCACACCTTCGCAGCAATCATATCATCCATAAAATAATGGATATCGTTAGTAGCTATTCCTGGAAAAACCATCTCCGCATATGCCTGTTGAGAACACATGTAAAAGAAACTGTTGTCATGATTTCTCAATATTACGAATAAAAGGATCCTTTTGGCCCTAAAAGAAAAATACCTTCGGAATGAGGATGTGATTCTGTTCAACATCACTCTGGGTTAGTTTTTTCTCGAATTGAAGCATTACCATTGACTCATTGACCTTATACAACAATGAATATAATAAATTAAAAAAGTTATAACAAATCGTTAAGAAAAAATGATACATTTATCATATGATTGAATATAATATATATAAACTGTATCTCTTTGCTAGATTTGATTACTTTTTATGGAGTTCGAGATTCGATTCTTAGTGAAGATATTCGTAGGAGAAACTAAGGAGATCATCAGGTTCCTTGTTGAGTACTGAGAGTAGACGTTGAAAGTCTAAAACGGGGAAACAAAAGAGGCGTAATTGATCGAAGTCATAGAAGAGGGGACAATCCAATTATCGCAAGGATATTGTTTGTTAGAATTTGGAGAAGAAAGGTCGCTTCAGGAATCAGTGTACGGCTCCTTCAGCTCTTAAAGAAAAGATTAAAGAGGGTAATTCAAGTAATGTAGTTGAAGAAGTGGTGGATGACGATGCTTTGATTTTTTGTGTTGATTCTTCGATTGATTCATGGGTTATGGATTATGGTACTTCACTCCATGCTACCCCTTACAAGGATTTGATGTTTAATTTTCAAAGTTGGAAATTTTGGTAGACTCCGTCTTGCTGATGATGAGACTTTGGATATAGCGGGCATGTGAGATATTAATCTTAGAACCTCTTTGGGGACTAGCTATATGTTGAAAGATGTAAGGTGCATTTGAGGACTTAAGAAGATGTTGCTATACGTGGGTCAGTTAGGGTATCGAGTTACTTTCAGAGACGGATAGTGGAAGGTTATAAAGTGAAATTTTATTATTTCTCATTGAGAGGTAAAGGGGACTTTGTACATTATTGAACAATCTAGCTATGAAGTAAATACAGTTGCTGATGAGATTGGACTTCATAATTGATTGATGAGAATGCGCTGCACTAGTTGGAGTTATTGATTGAAGTATTTAGTTTTAGTAGGTTTACAGGAGTGAAGTGAAGATGTGGTCAGACTCCAAGTGTGAGATTGTTGGGTTTGTGGAGTCTGTTAATTAAGCCCGTGAAAATAGGCTTTTCAGATTTAGACTAGTATTTAAATTAGTCCACTTTTCAGATTTGGACTATAAATTGAGTTATGCCCAGTTTCTTCTCTTAAACATACTCTCATGTAATTGTAAAACTATAACATAAAAATTTAGGGATCACCAATAGGCTACTATTGATTTTCTTTGTACTGGGTCTAGCCGGGTGAACGGACCTAGAGTTTGCTTCTTGAGGTTTTTTAAAAGTTAAATCCAGCAGTATCCGATTTTTGCTTGCTAAATTTTCTGGATTATAGAAACTATCTTGGGTGTGAGATCCGAAAACAGATAAAATTCTAGCTTCGTGTGCTGCCACGAACTACCAACTTGTCTTCGTGTGCTAATTTATTTTAATTAATCAAATCCGGAAAAGGGATGTCATTTACATATATTGTATTCAATCATATAATATATGTATCACTTTTTCTTCATGATTTGTTAATGTTTTTCAAATTTATCATTTTCATTGTTGTATGAGGTTAATGAGTCAATGGTAACGCTTCAATTTAAGAAAAAACTAACCCCGAGTGATGTTAAACAGAATCACATCCTCATTACCAAAGTATTTTTCTTACCGTACAATCTTGCAGCCAAAAGGACCCTATTATTTGTAACATTTAGAAGTCATGACCACAGTTTCCTGGACATTTGTTCTCAACACGCATATGTGGACAGGTTTTTCTGGAAAAAACTACTAATGATATCCATTATTTTATGGATGATATGGTTGTTGCAAAAGTGTGGACATTGTGGATTAGGTTCCTCGTGATCATTTCTGTGAAATACTATAGCTTTTTTAGATGATATTTCCATGAAACTTATTTAATTATGTGATCAACTTAGTGGCTAAAATTCATGGTCATAATTAGTATCTTGCAATATATGAAAGTACGTCAGAGCCTAGATATAGTCACTAGAGACTAACATATTTTTCCTTCACCTTCCGTAAGAATTGGTCAAAGGGTGCAAGTAAAATTTAAGTACTTGAAGGAGCTGGTGAGTCTTTCTTTCGGGTAATATATATAATTTCTCGTAAAAAAATTATCACATTTTTCTAGTGACATATGTGTCTTCCTAACATAAAGATCTGGAAATCTCCATTTCTCAGCAAAATACATACAAGAGAACGAAATAAAAGTTGGCGACTACATCAGAATTTACAAACACCATGAAATAGAAAGATTTAAGTGCCATAACCAAGATCATTAGTAGGTTATCTTATGCCTTTTTGTCCTATTAAAATTAAATTACACCGAGGTTTTCCATAGATTCTTAAGCAATGGGTTTGCGAAAGCATGGTGCAGATATTAATAAATCCTGGGCTGATGTGGAAAAGGTTCACTTACAAGCTGCCATCTCCGAGGTAGCTTTTGCTGAAACAAATTCCACAGACAGCTGCAAGCTTCGTGGTTGCTTTCAATGATGACTATCATCCAAGTTTTTCTCCTGAAGATGAAACATATAATCAGTTCACTAATGATATCATTGATCCGGAGTATGTGCAGAAGAACTTCAACATTAGTTAGGATGAATTTCAAGAATTCAACCCATTTGATTTTCCTTTGAAATGAGGAATTCAAATGGGTTGAATTCTTAAAATTCATCCCAACTCATGTTAAAGTTCTTTTGCACATACTCAGGATCAATAATGTCATTGGTGAACTGATTATATGTTTCATCTCCTAGAGCAAAAGTTGGATGATTGTCATCTGTGAAAGCTACCACGGAACTGGCAGCTGGCTGTGCATTTTTTTCAGCAAAAGCTACCTCGGAGCTTGTAGCTTGTAAGTCAACCTTTTCCATGTCTGTTGAGGAATTATCAATTTTCGCACCATGCTTTCTCTAACTGATGGCTTAGAATTAATAAAAAAACCTCGACGCATTTTAATTTTACACGACAAAACTGTATCAGATAACCTACTAATGGTCACTGTTATAGCACTTGAAAATCTTTCTATTTCGTTGTCTTTGTAAAATATGATGTAGTCTCCTACTTTTATTCCGTTTACCAGAAAGAAAGACTCACCAGCTCCGTAAAGTACATAAATTTTGCTTGCACCCTTTAACTAAGTCCTACAAAAGGTGAAGGAAAAGTATTTGAATCTTTACTGACTATAGCTTTGATTTACTTACGTAGATTGCATGATACTAATTACGATTACCAATTTTAGGCACCAAGTTGATCACATAATTAAATAAATTTCATGCAACTATCATTTACAAAAGCGATAGAATTTCTCATAAATAATCGTGAGAAACTTAATCAAGAATGTCCACACTTTCGCAGCAGTCATATCATCCCTAAAATAATGGATATTGTTAGTAGCTGTTTTTGGAAAAACCATCTCCGCATATGCCTGCTAGAACACATGTAAAAGAAAATGTGGTCATGATTTATAAGTGTTACGAATAAAAGGATCCGTTTGGCCCTAAAACGAAAAATACTTTGGGAATGAGGATGTGATTATATTTAACATCACTCTGGGTTAGGTTTTTCTCAAATTGAACCATTACCATTGACTCATTGACCTCCTACAACAATGAATATGATAAATTAAAAAAGTAATAACTACTAGTTAAGAAAAAATTGATACATATATCATATGATTGAATATAATATATGTAAGCTACATCCCTTTGCTAGATTTGATTAAGTAAAATAAATTACCAAAAGGGAAAGGAACTACGCTAGTAATTATTTTCATGCCTTGTGTCATGCTATGCCCGTCTTAGATGTTCTATGTTAAAAATAGGATAAAATAATTTAATTTTAGTATTTCTATCGTGGATCAAAAAGCAATTAACCGTTCCTTCTACAACGATTTATGAATATGTTATATATTTGCTAATCGGGAAACTTGACACTTCTTTTAAATGAGGGAACAAAATTGGAAATAGTGTATTTTTTAGAAATAAAGTTGCGCTTTTTCATCTAGGACCTAGAATAATCACACAAAAATGTAGTAGCTTTAGGTATGACATACTGATTTTACACTGGGTCCACAAATTTTACAAGTTTAAATTGTGTGACATGAAATATTATGGGACTCGTATTACTATTATGGGAAATTTATCGGCATCTTTAATGGCCACTCGTACATTTTTTTATCGATTTTTGGTTCGAATCAATGATTTATTGTCTGTTTACTTAACATGTTAGTTGTATAGTTGTCGGTACGATCTGCTTCTTGAAAAATATGTAGATTCTGGAAAGATATTGATCTATTTATATATTAAAAACATTAGCATAATAATTATCTTGTGGAGCAGTCCTACTTGTATATATATAGTATCTTTAGTTTTGATTTCGATGTGTACTAGTTTATCTTGATTAGGTAAACGTCAACCTCAAAAACATATAGTATCCAAGCCGACTACTTTTTCTTTAGAAATCACAAATTCGGTCTAAGATGTAATTAAAATTATATTGTTCCTTTGTTTAAAAGGGTTGTATATAGCAATAAAACTCTGATCTTCTATCATATTCCGAACTAGGTAATAATTACCAGTTTACTATGTCTCTTCTTTAGCGTGCTATTTTCTTGTTTCTCATTTTCTCCAAACTAAGTTGAAGGTGTGGTATTTCTTTCCACCAAAAGTAGATTCTATAATGCATTTTTCTTCCATCCTCAATTGCCCATCGAACCACGTAAATCTTTGTCTTGTGTGACTGTCATTTATTTTCTTGTTCTTATTTATTCATTTTGGGTTTTGCTTTCGTTGTTTAATACTCAACAATTTATTTTTATGCATATTCCACAACAAGAGCACGGCTTGATGTAATAAGCATAAATAAACCTTTCTAAGTCATGAGATATGAAATATTCTCTTTTTTTCTCTCACTTTCAGTACCGTAGTATTCCCAAAAAAATTGGGGATCACCTACAAGCTACTATGGATTTTCTTTATGCTGGGTCTAGCCGGGTGAATCGGACCTAGAGTTTGCTTATTGAGTTTTCCTAAAAGTTAAATCGAGCTGTATCGGGTTGTTGCTTGCTAAATATTATGGATTATTGGAAATATCTTGGGTGTGAGATCCGGAAACACATAACATTCTACCTTCGTGTGCTGCCACACTGCCACAAACTACCAACTTGTCTTGTGTCTCCCGTTGATTCTACTGACTTGCGTAGTTCCTTTCCTTTTTGAAAATTTATTTTATTTAATCAAATCCAGCAAAGGGATGTCGTTTACATATATTGTATTCAGTCATATGATATATGTATCATTTATTTCTTAATGATTTTTTAATACTTGACAAATTTATCATTTTCATTCTTGTATGAGGTCAATGAGTCAACGATAACGCTTCAATTCGAGAAAAAACTAACCCACAGTGATGTTAAACAGAATCACATCCTCATTCCCAAAGTATTTTTCTTACCGTACAGGCTTGCTGCCAAAAGGACACTATTATTCGTAACATTTAGAAGTCATGACCACAGTTTCTTGTACATGTGTTCTCAACACGCATATAGGGACATGGTTTTTCCGGAAACGACTATTAATGATATCCATTATTTTATGGATGATATGGCTGCTGGAAAATTGTGGACATTCTGGATTAGGTTCCTCGTGATTATTTCTGAGAAATACTATAGCTTTTTTAAATGATATTTCCATAAAACTTACTCCCTCCGTCCCAGTGGATTGTTAACGTTTGAAATAGAGGGCTCGACACGCATTCTAAGGTACATATAAAGTATAGTTCTAAAACATTTTTTTAAAGTTTTCTTTTTCTGAATAAAAATTTAACGTTTAAACTTTTATTCAAAAAAATAAAATTTTGAAAAAAAGTTTTCAAACTATATTTTATATGCACCTTAAAATGCGTGCCGAACCCTCTATTTTAAATGTAAACAATCTATTGGGACGGAGGGAGTATTTAATTATGTGATCAACATAGTGGCTAAGATTCATGGTCACAATTAGTATCTTGCAATCTATGAAAGCAAGTCAGAGCCTAGATATAGTCAGTAAAGACTAACATAATTTTCCTTCACCTTCTGTAGGAGTTGGTCAAAGGGTGCAAGCAAAAATTTATGTACTTGAAGGAGCTGGTGAGTCTTTCAATCTGGTAATATATATAATTTTTCGTAAAAAAATTAGCACATCTTTCTAGTGATATATATGTCTTCCTAACATAAAGATCTGGAAATCTCCCTTTTTCAGTAAAATACATACAAGAGAACGAAATGAAATTAGGCGACTACATCAGAATTTACAAACACCGTGAAATAGAAAGATTTAAGTGCCATAACCATGATCATTAGTAGGTTATCTTATGCATTTTTATCCTATTAAAATTAAAATACACCGAGGTTTTCCATGGATTCTTAGGCAATGGGTTTGTGAAAGCATGGTGCGGATATTCATAAATCTTAGGCTGATGTGGAAAATGATCACTTACAAGCTGCCATCCCTGAGGTAGCTTTTGCTGAAACAAATTCCACAGACAGCTGCAAGCTTCGTGGTTGCTTTCACTGATGTGTATCATCCACCTTTTTCTCCAGAAGATGAAACATATAATCAGTTCACTAATGATATCATTGATCCGGAGTACGTGCAGAAGAACTTCAACATTAGTTGGGATGAATTTCAAGAATTCAACCCATTTGATTTTCCTTGGAAATGAGAAATTCAAATGGGTTGAATTCTTAAAATTCATCCCAACTTATGTTGAAGTTCTTTGGCACATACTCAGGATCAATAATGTCATTGGTGAACTGATTATATGTTTCATCTCCTTGAGCAAAAGTTGGATGATAGTCATCGGTGAAAGCTACCACGGAACTGGCAGCTGGTGCATCTTTTTCTGCAAAAGCTACCTCGGAGCTCGTAGCTGGTAAGTCAACCTTTTCCACGTCTGTCGAGGAATTATCAATTTTCGCACCATGCTTTCTCCAACTGATGGCCTAGAATCAATAAAAAAAACTTCGGCGCATTTTAATTTTACTGGACAAAAATGTATTAGATAACCTACTAATGTCACTGTTATAACACTTAAAAATCTTTCTATTTCATTGTCTTTGTAAATTATGATGTAGTCATCTATTTTTATTTCGTTCTCTTGTATGTATTTGGCTTAGAAAGTGAGATTGATGGATCTTCATGTTAGAAAGACGTAGATGTCACTTAAAAGATGTGATAATTTTTTTTTTACCAGAAACACTATTACCAGAAAGAAAGACTCACCAGCGCCTTGAAGTATATAAATTTTGCTTACACCGTTTAACCAACTCCTACAAAAGGTGAAGGAAAAATATTTTAGTCTTTACTGACTATAGCTCTGACTTACTTACGTAAATTGCAAATACTACTTATGATTACCAATTTTTGGCACCAAGTTGATCACATAATTAAATAAATTTCATGCAACTATCATTTACAAAAGCGATAGTATTTCTCAGAAATAATCGTGAGGAACCTAATCAAGAATGTCCAAACTTTCGCAGCAGTCATATCATCCATAAAATAATGGCTATTGTTTGTAGCTGTTCTTGGAAAAACCATCTCCACATATGCCTGTTGAGAACACATGTAAAAGAAACTATGGTCATGACTTATAAATGTTAGGAAGAAAAGGATCCTTTTGGATCTAAAAGGGAAAATACCTTGGGAATGAGGATGTGATTATGTTTAACATCACTCTGGGTTAGTTTTTGCTCGAAAAGAACCATTACCATTGACTCATTGACCTCCTACAACAATGAATACGATAAATTAAAAAATTAATAACTAATAGTTAAGAAAAAAATGATACATATATCATATGATTGAATATAGTATATTTAAACTATAACCCTTTGCTAGATTTGATTAAGTAAAAAAAAATACTAAAAGGGAAAGGAACTACGCAAGTCATTATTTTCATGCCTTGTGTCATGCTATGCCACGTCTTAGAAGTTCTATGTTAAAATAGGATAAAATAATTTAATTTTAGTACTTCTATCGTGGATCTGAAAGCAATTAACCGTTCCTTCTACAACGATTTATGAATATATTATATACTTGATAATGGGGAAACGTGACACTTCTTTTAAATGAGGGAACAAAACTGGAAATAGTGTATATTTTTAGCAATAAAGTTGCGCTTTTTTTATCTCGGACCTAGAAGAATCACACTATAAAGTAGTAGCTTTAGGTGTGACATACGGATTTTACACTGGGTCCATAAATTTTACAAAGTTAAGTTGTGTGACATGAAATATTATAGGAAATTTACCTGCAACTTTAACGGCCAAACGTATATTTTTTTTATCGATTTTTGGTTCGAATCAGTGATTTATTATTTGTTTACTTAACATGTTAGTTGTATGGTTGTCGGTACAATCTGCTTCTCGAAAAATATGTAGATTCTGGAAAGATATTGATCTATTTATATATTAAAAACATTAGCATAATAATTATCTTTTGCAGCAGTCCTGCTTGTATATATATAGTATCTTTAGTATTGATTTCGATGTGTACTAGTTTATCTTAATTAGGTAAACGTCAACCTCAAAAACATATAGTATCCAAGCCGACTACTTTTTCTTTAGAAATCACAAACCCGGTCTAAGATGTAATTAAAATTATATTGTTCCTTTGTTGAAAATTTTTTTATATAGCAATAAAACTTTGATCTATTATCATATTCTGAACCAGGTAATAATTGCTAGTTTACTATGTCCCTTCTTTAGTGTGCTATTTTTTTGTTTCTCATTTTCTCCAATACTAAGTTGAGGTTTGGTATTTCTTTCCACAAAAGTAGATTCTATAATACATTTTTCTTCCATCCTCAATTGCCCATCGAACCATGTAAATCTTTGTCTTGTCTGATTGTCATTTATTTTCTTGTTCTTATTTATTCACTTTGGGTTTTACTTTCATTGTTGAATACTCAACAATTTATTTGTACGCATATACCACAACATTAGCAAGGCTTGATGTAATGAGCATAAGTAAACCTTTCCAAGTCATGAGATATGAAATATTCTCTTTTTCTCTCTCACTTTCAATACCGTAGTATTCCTACAGGCTACTATTGATTTTCTTCGTGCTGGATCTAGCCGGGTGAATCGGACCTAGAGTTTGCTTATTGAGGTTTTCTAAAAGTTAAATCTAGTAGTATCGGATTGTTGCTTGCTAGATATTATGGAATATAGGAAATATATCTTGGGTGTGAGATCCGGAAACAAATAGCATTCTAGCTTCGTGTGCTGCCACACTGCCACAAACTACCAACTTGCCTTGTGTCTCCGGTTGATTCTACTAACTTGCGTAGTTCCTTTCCTTTTTGGTAATTTATTTTATTTAATCAAATCCGGAAAAGGGATGTCATTTACATATATTGTATTCAATCATATGATATATGTATCATTTTTTTCTTAACGGTTTGTTAATATTTTTCAAATTTATCATTTTTATTGTTGTATGAGGTCAATGAGTCAATGGTAACACTTCAATTCTAGAAAAAACTAACACACAGTGATGTTAATCAGAATCACATCCTTATTCCCAAAGTATTTATCTTACAGGCTTGCGGCCAAAAGGACCCTATTATTCGTAACATTTAGTAGTCATGAACACAGTTTCTTGTACATGTGTTCTCAATACGCATATAAGGACTTGGGTTTTCCAGAAACAACTACTAATGATATCCATTATTTATCGATGATATGGCTGCTGCAAAATTGTGGACATTCTGGATTAGGTTCTCGTGATTATTTCTGAGAAATACTATAGCTTTTTTAAGTGATATTTCCATGAAACTTATTTAATTATGTGATCAACGTAGTGGCTAAAATTCAGGGTCATAATTAGTATCTTGCAATCTATGAAAGTAAGTCAGAGCCTAGAGATAGTAAGTAAAGCCTAACATATTTTTCCTTTACCTTCTATAGGAGTTGGTCAAAGGGAGCAAGCAAAATTTATGTACTTGAAGGAGCGGGTGAGTCTTTCTTTCTGGTAATATGTATAATTCCTCTTAAAAAAAATTATCACATCTTTCTAGTGACAGATGTGTCTTTCTAACATAAAGATCTGGAAATCTCCCTTTCTCACCAAAATACAGAGAAGAGAACGAAATAAAAGTACGCGAATACATTAGAATTTACAAACACCGTGAAATAGAAAGGTTTAAGTGCCATAACCATGATCATTAGTAGGTTATCTTATGCCTTTTTATCCTATTAAAATTAAAATACACCGAGATTTTCCATACATTCTTAGGCAATGGGTTTGCGAAAGCATGGTGCGGATATTCATAAATCTTAGGCTGATGTGGAAAAGGTTCACTGACAAGATGCCATCTCCAAGGTAGCTATTGCTGAAACAAATTCCACAGACAGCTGCAAGCTTTGTGGTTGCGGTCACCGATGACTATCATCCAACTTTTTATTCTGAAGATGAAACATATAATCAGTTCAGTAATGATATCATTGATCCGGAGTATGTGTAGAAGAACTTCAACATTTGTTGGGATGAATTTCAAGAATTCAACCCATTTGATTTTCCTTGGAAATGAGGAATTCAAATGGATTGAATTCTTGAAATTCATCCCAACTCATGTTGAAGTTCTTTTGCACATACTCAGGATCAATAATGTCATTGGTGAACTGATTATATGTTTCATCGCCTAGAGCAAAAGTTTGATGATAGTCATCGGTGAAAGCTACCACGGAACTGGCAGCTGGAAGTGCATCTTTTTCAGAAAAAGCTACCTCGGAGCTGGTAGCTGCTACGCCAACCTTTTCCACGTCTATGGAGGAATTATCAATTTCCACACCATGCTTTCTCCAACTGATGGCCTAGATCAATAAGAAAACTGCGGCGCATTTTAATTTTACAGGACAAAAATGTATTAGATAACCTACTAATGGTCACTGTTATAGCACTTAAAAATCTTTCTGTTTCATTGTCTTTGTAAATTATGATGTAGTCACCCACTTTTATTCCGTTTTCTTTTATATATTTGGCCTAGAAAGTTAGATTGACGGATCTTTATGTTTGAAAGACGTAGATGTCACTTGAAAGATGTGATAATTTTTTTTTAGCGGAAACACTATTACCAGAAAGAACGACTCACCAGCTTCTTCAAGGGAAAAATATTTGAGTCTTTACAGGCTATAGCTCTGACTTACTTACGTATATAGCAAGATACTACTTATGATTACCAATTTTAGGGACCAAGTTGTTCACATAATTAAATTAATTTCATGCAACAATCATTTACAAAAGCGATAGTATTTCTTTGAAATGATTGTGAGGAACCTAATCAAGAATGTCCACTATTTCGCAGTAGTCATATCATCCATAAAATAATGGATATTGTTAGTAGCTGTTTTTGGAAAAACCATCTCCGCATATGCCTGTTGAGAACACATGTAAAAGAAAGCGTGGTCATGATTTATAAATGTTACAAATAAAAGGATCCTTTTGGCTCTAAAAGGAAAAATACCTTAGGAATGAGGATGTGATTATGTGTAACATCACTTTGGGTTAGTTTTTCCTCGAATTGAACCATTACCATTGACTCATTGACCTCCTACAACAATGAATATGATAAATTAAAAAAGTAATAACTAATAGTTATGAAAAAATGATACATATATCATATGATTGAATATAATATATGTTAGCTATATCCTTTTGCTAGATTTGATTAAGTAAAATAAATTACCAAAAGGGAAAAGAACTACGGTACTCATTATTTTCATGCCTTGTGTCATGATATGCCACGTCTTAGAAGTTCTATGTTAAAATAGGATAAAATAATTTAATTTTAGTCTTTCTATCGTGGATCAGAAAGCAATTAACCGTTCCTTTTACAATGATTTATGAATATGTTATATATTTGCTAATCGTGAAACTTGACACTTAATTTAAATGAGGGAACAAAATTGTAAATAGTGTATTTTTAGCAATAAAGTTTTGCTTTTTCATCTGGGACCTAGGAGAATCACACTAAAAAGTAATAGCTTTATGTGTGACATACTGATTTTACACTGGGTCCACAAATTTTACAAGTTTAAATTGTGTGACATGAAATATTATGGGACTCGATTAATATTATGGGAAATTTATCTGCAACTTTATTGGCCACACTTACATTTTTTATCGATTATTTGTTCGAATCAATTATTTATTGTCTGTTTACTTAACATGTTAGTTGTATGGTTGCCCGTACAATCTGCTTCATGAAAAATATGTAGATTCTGGAAAGATATTGATCTATTTATATATTAAAAACATTAGCATAATAATTATCTTTTGGAGCAGTCCTACTTGTATATATATAGTATCTTTAGTTTTGATTTCGATGTGTACTAGTTTTTCTTGATTAGGTAAACGTCAACCTCAAAAACATATAGTATCCAAGCCGACTACTTTTTCTTTAGAAATCACAAACCCGGTCTAAGATGTAATTAAAATTATATTGTTCCTTTGTTTAAAAGGGTTGTATATAGCAATAAAACTTTGATCTTTTATCATATTCCACAACAAGAGCACGACTTGATGTAATAAGCATAAGTAAACCTTTCCAAGTTATGAGATATGAAATAATCTCTTTTTCTCTCTCACTTTCAGTTCCGTAGTATTCCCAAAAAAATTGGGGATCACCTACAAGCTACTATTGATTTTCTTTGTGCTGTGCCTAGGCCGGTGAATCGGACCTAGAGTTTGCTTATTGAGGTTTTCTAAAAGTTAAATCCAGCAGTATCGGATTGTTTCTTGTTAAATATTATGGATTATAGGAAATATCTTGGGAGTGAGTTCTGGAAACACATAACATTCTAGTTTCGTGTGCTGCCACGCTGCCATAAACTACCAACTTGTCTTATGTCTCCGGTTGATTCTACTGACTTGCGTAGTTCTTTTCCTTTTTGCTAATTTATTTTATTTATTCAAATCCGGCAAAGGGATGTCGTTTACATATATTGTATTCAATCATATATATGATATATGTATCATTTTTTCTTAACAATTTGTTAATATTTTTCAAATTTATCATGTTCATTCTTGTAGGATGTCAATGAGTCAATGGTAACGCTTCAATTCGAGAAAAAACTAACCCACAGTGATGTTAAACAGAATCACATCCACATTCCCAAAGTATTTTTCTTACCGTACAGGCTTGCAGCCAAAAGGACCCTATAATTCGTAACATTTAGAAGTCATGACCACAGTTTCTTGTACATGTGTTCTCAACACGCATATAAGGGCATGGTTTTTCCGGATACAACTACTAATGAAATCCATTATTTTATGGACGATATGACTGCTGCAAAATTGTGGACATTCTGGATTAGGTTCCTCGTGATTAATTCTGAGAAGTACTATAGCTTTTTTAAATGATATTTCCACGAAACTTATTTAATTATGTGATCAAGTTAGTGGCTAAAATTCATGGACATAATTAGTATCTTGCAATCTATGAAAGTAAGTCAGAGCCTAGATATAATCAGTAAAGAATAACATATTTTTCCTTCACCTTATGTAGGAGTTCGTCAAAGGGTGCAAGCAAAATTTATGTACTTGAAGGAGCGGGTGAGTCTTTCTTTCTGGTAATATATATAATTTCTCGTAAAAAAATTATCACATCTTTCTATTGACATATGTGTCTTCCTAACAAAAAGATCTGGAAATCTTCCTTTCTCAGCAAAATATATACAAGAGATCGAAATAAAAGTAGGCGAATACATCAGAATTTACAAACACAGTGAAATAGAAAGATTTAAGTGCCATAACCATGATCATTAGTAGGTTATCTTGTGTCTTTTTATCCTATTAAAATTGAAATACACCGATTTTTCCATGGATTCTTAGGCAATGGGTTTGCGAAAGCATGGTGCGGATATTCATAAATCCCGGGCTGATGTGGAAAAGGTTCACTTACAAGCTGCCATGTTTGAGGTAGCTTTTGCTGAAACAAATTCCATAGACAGCAGCAAGCTTCGTGGTTGCTTTCTTCGATGACTATCATCCAAGTTTTGCTCCTGAAGATGAAACATATAATCAGTTCACTAATGATATCATTGATCTGAAGTATGTGCCGAAGAACTTCAACATTATATGGGATAGATTTCAAGAATTCAACCCATTTGATTTTCCTTGGAAATGAGAAATTGAAATGGGTTAAATTCTTAAAATTCATCCCAACTCATGTTGAAGTTCTTTTGCACATACTCAGGATCAATAATGTCATTGGTAAACTGATTATATGTTTCATCTCCTAGAGCAAAAGTTGGATGATAGTCATCGGTGAAAGCTACCACGGAACTGGCAGCTGGATGTGCATCTTTTTCAGAAAAAGCTACCTCGGAGCTGTAGCTGGTAAGTCAACCTTTTCCACGTCTGTGGAGGAATTATCAATTTCCACACCATGCTTTCTCTGAATGATGGCCTAGAATCAATAAAAAAACCTCGGCGCATTTTAATTTTTGGGGACAAAAATGTATTAGATAACCTACTAATGGTCACTGTTATAGCACTTACAAATCTTTCCGTTTCATTGTCTTTGTAAATTATGATGTAGTCACCTACTTTTATTCCGTTCTCTTGTATATATTTGGCTTAGAAAGTGAGATTGATGGATCTTTATATTAGAAAGACGTAGATGTCACTTGAAAGATGTGATAATTTTTTTTTTAACGGAAACACTATTACCAGAAAGAAAGACTGACCAGCTCCTTGAAGTACATAAATTTTGTTTTCTCCCTTTAACCAACTCCTAAAAAGGTGAACGAAAAATATTTGAGTTTTTACTGACTATAGCTCTGACTTACTTATGTACATAGCAAGATACTACTTATGATTACCAATTTTAGGCACCAAGTTGATCACATAAATAAATAAATTTCATGCAACTTCATTTACAAAAGCGATAGTACTTCTCAGAAATAATCATGAGGAACCTAATCAAGAATGTCAATAGTTTCGCAGTAGTCATATCATCCATAAAGTAATGGATATTGTTAGTAGCTGTTTTTGGAAAAACCATCTCCGTATATGCCTGTTGAGAACACATGTAAAAGAAAGCGTGGTCATGATTTATAAATTATACAAATAAAAGGATCCTTTTGGCTCTAAAAGGAAAAATACCATTGGAATGAGGATGTGATTATGTGTAACATCACTTTGGGTTAGTTTTTCCTCGAATCAAACCATTACCATTGACTCATTTACCTCCTACAACAATGAATATGATAAATTAAAAGAGTAATAACTAATAGTTAAGAAAAAAAATGATACATATATCATATGATTGAATATAATATATGTAAGCTATATCTATTTGCTAGATTTGATTAAGTAAAATAAATTACCAAAGGGGAAAGGAACTACGGTACTCATTCTTTTCATGACTTGTGTCATGCTATTCCACGTCTTAGAAGTTCTATGTTAAAATAGGATAAAATAATTTAATTTTAGTATTTCTATTGTGGATGAGAAAGCAATTAACCGTTCCTTCTACAACGATTTATGAATATGTTATATATTTGCTAATCGGGAAACGTGTCACTTCTTTTAAATGAGGGAACACAATTGGAAATAGTGTATTTTTTAGGAATAAAGTTGCGCTTTTTCATCTGGGACCTACAAGAATCACACTAAAAAGTAGTAGCTTCAGGTGTGACATACTTAATTTATACGGGGTCCACAAATTTTACAAGTTTAAATTGTGTGACCTGAAATATTATGGGACTCGTATTAATATTATGGGAAATTTATCTGCAACTTTAATGGCCACACGTACAATTTTTTATCGATTTATGGTTTGAATCAATGATTTATTGTCTGTTTACTTAATATATTAGTTGTATGGTTGTTGGTAAAATCTGCTTCTCGAAAAATATGTAGATTCTGGAAAGATATTGATCTTTTTATATATTAAAAACTTTAGCATAATAATTATCTTTTGGAGCAGTCCTACTTGTATACATATAGTATCTTTAGTTTTGATTTCGATGTGTACTAGTTTATCTTCATTTGGTAAACGTCAACCTCAAAAACATATAGTATCCAAGCCGACTACTTTTTCTTTAGAAATCATATAGCCGGTCTAAGATGTAATTAAAATTATATTGTTCCTTTGTTTAAAAGGGTTGTATATAGCAATAAAACTTTGATCTTTTATCATATTCTGAACCAGGTAATAATTGCCACTTTACTATGTCTCTTCTTTAGTGTGCTATTTTCTTGTTTCTCATTTTCTCAATTACTAAGTTGAAGGTTTGGTATTTCTTTCCACCAAAAGTAGATTCTATAATGCATTTTGCTTCCATCCTCAATTGCCCATCGAACCACGTAAATCTTTGTCTTGTGTGATTGTCATTTATTTTCTTGTTCATATTTATTCACTTTGGGTTATGCTTTCGTTGTTGAATACTCAACAATTTACTTGTATGCATATATGAAATATTCTCTTTTTCTCTCTCACTTTCAGTTCCGTAGTATTCCCAAAAAAATTGGGGATCGCCTACAGTCTACTATTGATTTTCTTTGTGCTGTGTCTAGGCCGGTGAATCAGACCTAGAGTTTGCTTATTGAGGTTTTCTAAAAGTTAAATCCAGCAGTACCGGATTGTTGCTTGCTAAATATTATGGATTATAGGAAATATCTTGGGTGTGAGATCCGGAAACACATAACACTCTGGCTTCGTGTGCTGCCACGCTGCCACAAACTACCAACTTGTCTTGTGTCTCCCGTTGATTCTACTGACTTGCGTAGTTCCTTTCCTTTTTGCTAATTTATTTTATTTAATCAAATCCGGCGAAGGGATGTCGTTTACATATATTGTATTCATTCATAGGATATATGTATCATTTTTTCTTAACGATTTGTTAATATTTTTCAAATTTATCATTTTCATTGTTGTAAGGAGGTCAATGAGTCATTGGTATTGGTTCAATTTGAGAAAAAACTAACCCACAGTGATGTTAAACAAAATCACATCCTCATTCCGAAAGTATTTTTCTTACCGTACAGGCTTGCGGCCAAAAGGACCCTATTATTCGTAACGTTTAGAAGTCATGACCGCAGTTTCTTGTACATGTATTCTCAACACGCATATAAGGACATGGTTTTTCTGGAAACAAGTACTAATGATATCCATTATTTTATGGATGATGTGGCTGATGCAAAATTGTGGACATTCTGGATTAGGTTCCTCGTGATTATTTCTCAGAAATACTATAGCTTTTTTAAATGATATTTCCATGAGACTTATTTAATTATCTGATCAACTTAGTGGCTAAAATTCATGGTCAGAATTAGTATCTTGCAATGTATGAAAGTAAGTCGGAGCCTAGATATAGTCACTAAAAACTAACATATTTTTCCTTCACCTTCTGTAGGAATTGGTCGTAGGGTGCAAGAAAAATTTATGTACTTGAAGGAGTTGGTGAGTCTTTCTTTCTGCCATCGGTGAAATAGAAAGATTTAAGTGCCATAACCATGATCATTAGTAGGTTATCTTATGCCTTTTTATCCCGTAAAATTAAAATACACCGAGGTTTTCCATTGATTCGTAGGCAATGGGTTTGCACAAGCATGGTGCAGATATTTTATAACCCTAGGCTGATGTGGAAAAGGTTCACTTACCAGCTGCCATCTCCGAGGTAGCTTTTGCTGAAACAAATTACACCGATAGTTGCAAGCTCCGTGGTTGCTTTCACCGATGACTATCACGGTACTGGCAGCTAGTGTGCATCTTTTTCAGCAAAAGCTACCTCGGATATGGCACCTGCTAAGTCAACCTTTTCCACATCAGCCGACGAATTATCAATTTTCGCACCATGCTTTCTCCAACTGATGGCCTAGAATAAATAAAAAGAACTCGGCGCATTTTAATTTTACTGGATAAAAAGGTATTAGATATGCAATATCCAGGATTTTTGTGATTATTTTGCGATATATTAAATAAAATATTATGTGTTTTAAATTTAATTGTGCCTCTATGTTCTTATCTATTACGTGTTATGTTTCTGTTAATATCCTGTACGGTCCAGGATATTTGTCGTATATTTTCTGTGATTTTATTTTTGTTAAATACACTTCCTTTTAATTTTAAAGTTGTTTCGAGTCCAATTGTACAGCCTATTCTTACCGTTTTGCATTCTGAGCTTCATTTTGTCTGTTTAAGCTTTTTATATTAAAATCCGGGCTATTCTAGTAAATTTAGGAAATGTTAGCATTTTTCAAAAATTATTGGACCGGGACCCTACGGGTGCCCCGGGGCCTGTAAAAATCATATTTTAATTAATATAAAATTTTCGATCTATCAAATATTTTATATTTTCACATTTTCGAATTATTCACAATTTTTGAAAATTTTTGGCATATATATTGTATTTATTTAAAACTATTATTTTAAAATTTTAATCCCCATAAATTATAATTGTGGGCTAATTATTTTCATTAAAATGATGTAATTAGACCCTAATTGTAATTAAGGGGTATATTTTTGTAAATATAAATTGATTTTTATTAATTAAAAATTTATAGAAAATCATTAAATTTGCAGAAATTTCTGGAAAATCAATTTGGGGGTTAGGGTTCGTTCTTCAGGCGAATCGATCGGTTGGAGGTGATATTGATCATGGTTTTGAGTGTTCAAGTACTCAAATCGAAGCTTTTAGCACGTACAAGCTGTTCAAATAGTTCGTTTTTACAAACGGTAAATGAAATTAAATTATTCGATTTTGTTCTTAATCGTCAATTTGGGGTTTCGATTTTATTGTTGTTTGTTTTTAATCGTACGATATTTGTATGAATATCGTATATGTTCGTGTTCGGATTATGTTAATTCGAATTTGGTGCTTTAGTCAGAGTTTCATTTAGATTTTTCGATCGTTATGTTAATTGGTTGCTGGTTTCAATTCTACAAATGAGTTCGTATGATCCTAAGCTTTGATTTCATATATAAAGTTTTAGACTTGTTCATGCTGGTTGTTGTCGTATTTGAATTGGTAGAACAATTTGGAATGGAATTGTGTTAAAAACGAACTGAAGGCGTGCAGTTTTGGCCGCGATTTGGGATCGCCGGAGTCTGGCTTGGCCACCGGAATCTGGGGATGTTTCCCAGAAACTGGTGGGTTTCATCCCGACCCGGTGACCGTCCCTGACCAGATAACGGGTTTTGACCTGAACTAAATACCCGATTTTGATCCACTTTGATTCCGATTCAATATTCTAAATATGTTTTTGAATTTTGTTCTAAAAATAAATGTAAAAAAATCTTATTTTGTTTAATTATTAACTTATTAATTATTTATTTAATTCTCTGAATTAACTTAAGTGATAAAAACTGAAATCTTTTAAATATTTAATTATTTTCTTTGTTTAGAAATTCAAGTTATTAATTATTTAAATTAATTAATTAATTTCGAATAATTGATTAATTTATTTAATTAATAAAGGAATTATTTTTAAATAATTTTCTAAAATTCTAAAAATCAATTTAAATGGATTAATTAATTATTTAAAGTATTTAATTAATTTATTTAATTGATTTAATTGATTTTTAGGGATCAAAAATGATTTATAATCAAATTATCTTTAATAATTCGATAACAATTGAACCGTTTGTTTGATTTAAACGAAACGAAGTCCGTTAACTTCAGAAAAATACCGCGGTTCTTTTGAAAATATTTATAAGCATAAAATTTTATTTTAAAATGGGGTAATTATTTTACGAACTATTTAACGGACCGGTATTCGTCGGAAAGACAAGTTTTGACCCGTTTTTGATTTTGAGCATACCAAAACGAACCGTTTGATGAACTGAGTTAAACGTGAGCTGTCTTATGTGCTTATGTGCATTATGTGGCTACGTGGATTGTGTCTTTATGTGATCAGTAGTGCTAGCCAGTTAATAATATTATTTATGTGATTTCTTTTAAAAGGGTTAACAAATGGGTAGACGTTATGCGTAAAAATACGTCGATTAAGTTGTTGTCTAGTTTACTGAAATAGTATTTTGGTTTATAGAATCGAGTACGGGAGTGAGCCAGACAGTCGAGGTTGGACATAAATAGTCTGTTTTGGATTGCTAGCTTACCAGGCAAGTGATTCTCCCTATTCTAAATTCAGAATAGTCAATTATTTACATTCAAAATTACAACTACTTTATAAATATTCCTGTTAGCTCATTATAGCTGAATAATCTATATTTTATTGCAACTCTGTTATTCTAGTATCTGTCCTACTAAAACTTGATTTCTTTACAAGGGATAAATAGTGACGACTATGTTATCTAGATACATTCCACACATTGATGCTTATTTGTTGAAATAGCGGATAACTAATTCTTCGAGTTATTCCACCATGAGTCAGTAAGATCACTCCGGACCATGTGAGAGGGCGAGTGGTTGATAAGGAGATCGATTGAACCGAATCCTCTTCCTGAGATTGGAAGGCGTAAGTGGCCGAGACGCCGGCCCAGCGATTATTATTTTTTTGGCCAATGTGTGCTAGGGTACCCATAGAGATTTATGGATAGGTGACGGGTAGAAATACTCAGAGCCTATCGGCGTTGCTTCGCGACTGATCATCGGCTGCAACGTAGCGTCTTACTTGGTTTCCAATCTAATTTATTGTTGTTAATAGCCAATAAAGGCAAGCAAAGGTTAAAGATTTATATGCTTTTACAGTTTTTCATATATTGATATCCTGAGATTGTTATACCTACTTATCAATCCATATAGCTTGCTGTGCGATTTTGGCTCACACTTGTTTATCCTGTTTAATCTTTCAGTTAACTCAGAGCATGGCCATAGTTCGTCATACAGCCAGAAATGCTGTGTATCGAGGACCCCAGAGGAGGGTTAGGTTCCAGTTACCTAAGCAGGTAGGCATTTTTGGGAGTGAAGACTGCGTAGATAGTGGTTTTGTAATAAAACTGAATTTAGTTGTAAAACTTAAATAGACTTTTGGTTATTGGCGTAACTTCTTTCCGAAGTTATTCTAATAACACTAAGTAGTTTGTAATAACTTTATATTTTGTTGGTACCTGTTTCATATCAAACCTGTGATCGATCCAGTGGTAAGTTAAGGGGGTCTTAGTTATTTATATTTTATTATAATCCAGGTTGTGTTATATTTTATGTTGGTTCGTGACTCCCAAATCTAGACCCCGGATTTGGAGGGCGCCACAAGATAACCTATTAATGGTCACTATTATAGCCTTTACAAATCTTTCTATTTAAAGGTCTTTGCAAATTATGATCTAGTCGCCTACTTTTATTCTGTTCTCTTGTATGTATTTGGCTTAGAAAGTGAGATTGGGGAATCTTTATATTAGGAAGACGCAGATATCACTTGAAAGATGTGATAATTTTTTTTTTTTACCGGAAACAGTATTACCAGAAAGAAAGACTCATCTACTCCTTGAAGTACATAAATTTTTCTTGCACCCTTTAACCAACTTCTACAAAAGGTGAACGAAAAATATTTGAGTTTTAACTGACTAAAACTCAAATATTTTTCGTTCACCTTTAGGCACCAACTTGATCACGTAATTAAATAAATTTCATGCAACTATCATTTACAAAAGCGATAGTATTTCTAAAAAATAATCGTGAGGAACCTAATCAAGAATGTCCACACTTTCGCAGCAGTCATATCATCCATAAAATAATGGATATCGTTAGTAGCTGTTTCTGGAGAAAGCATCTCCGCATATGCCTGTTGAGAACACATGTAAAAGAAACTCTGCTCATGATTTCTAAATGTTACGAATAAAAGGATCCTTTTGGCCCAAAAATAAAAAAACATATGGAATGAGTATGTGATTCTTTTCAACATCACTCTGGGTTAGTTTTTTCTTGAATCGAAGCATTACCATTGACTCATTGACCTCCTACAATTATGATAAATTAAAAAAGTAATAACAAATCATTGACTGAAATCCAAACCTCTATGGAGTTTCTACTTTCCATCCTTCTAGATGATGACAAAAAGGGAGATATTATTGCTAAATCTGAATACACCCCTCAAGTCAAAGACTCTAAGGATGATGATGATGTTGCTGTTGGAGGTGATAAGGGTGGTAACTCATCTAGGAGTACTAAGGTTGCATGTATTGGTACTAGTAAAATCACTAACTAAGGACCTAAGACAAGGGGTGGAGGTAGGGCTGGACGTAGAACTGGTGAAAGAGGAAGGTCTTTTAGTGGTAGAGGAAGGACACTAGTGAAGACAACTCAAGCAACTCAGACAAAGCAATTAACTACTTTGACTACAGTCACTGATACACAAATGTTGACAGTCAAAGATGGTGATGAAGCTAAGGTTGAAGAAAGGATTGTAAAAATCGATGTTGAAGCTAGTCAATTCATGAAGAGAATGAATTCAAGGCAAGACAACTACCTTGTACTACAAGGATCCTAAACTTCAAGATGCTGATAAAGTTATTGCCAAGAAATTATTTAAAAAGGATTTTCCTGGAGTGGACCTTGAACAGATGAGACTAATGGAGGAAAGTTTTGCACTCCTAAAGTCAAGCTCAAATACTAATGCTGCAAGGGCCATCTCAAACTCTCCTAAAAAGAGAAGGACACAAAGGCCTAAGGAAGGCGACATTGTGATTAAGAAAGCTGCAAACTCTGATAGACTTGTGACTAGGTCTCAGGCTGTTCTACAAGTAGACAGGAGAAATAAGGAGAAGAAAAGGATAGATGAATTTTCATCCAAGCCTGTTTCAGTCTATATTGATCCAATTTTTGAGAAGCCAGATACTAATTGGGTTGAAGTAGAGGAGGATAAGAAAGAGACAGAAGAATAAGCTCATTTCCAAGTCAGCAAGAAAATAAGAAGAATGATTTTATGAGCTGACTGGGAAGAGAAACTACAGAATTCAACTTCAATCACACTGCTCAAATTGAAGATGTAAACACTGATGTACAACCTCTATCAACCTTTGACAATACTCAACTTGATGTTACACCAAACACTAAAGCACTAGTCTTATTTACTAATATAGTAAATAATGAAGACATAAACTCTGAAATAAATCTTGATAGAGAAGACTCAAATGCGGATACACCTAAAGCTGTTCTCTCACAGTTAGCTGCTGCTGAGAAGAGAAAATTGTTATGGAAGAACAAATCAACACCTCCAGCAAGGAAGGATGAGCTATGGAAGAAGGTATACAATGATAAGGTTCTTGGAAGATAGCCTGGCACAAGAGACAGACTTGGTGTTAAAGGTGAAAGGGTTTATAGAGGCAGTGCTCTGAGTATTAAAGATCCAACAGCTCTCACTGATGAATTGGGTGAACAAGTTTAGCTGAAGCATCTTCAAAAGGTGGTCTATGTTCTTTTAG
Organism: Anethum foeniculum; assembly: GCA_003724115.2. Taxonomy (NCBI): domain Eukaryota; kingdom Viridiplantae; phylum Streptophyta; class Magnoliopsida; order Apiales; family Apiaceae; genus Anethum; species Anethum foeniculum. Next base: position 23,369 of record PHNY01022517.1, on the reverse strand, counting down.
TTCTTTATCATTTTGATAGGAACACACTTGAAGAGAAGTTGTTACACAATCTAGCATCTAGCAAAAGACTCATAGTTTCTGAAGAGAATATCTTGATCAAATCCTGGCAGAAGTCAGAGAATGTACTCTATTTGCTGATTACTAATTCTGCTACTGCTAGATGGGTTCAATTTATCAAGAAGCGGATTTAGATCAAGCAAAGAGAAATTTCTTAAAGACTACTTATCCATGCACTTCAAAGTATGAACTGCATAATGGTACAATAGCAGATATGCCTACAGGAGGAGCTCAGATCACCAAGCTACTGGGAATGGATGTCATTACATTCAATGTGACACACTCCTAATCAAGGGCCTAGATTGGGGAGTCACCAAACACTAACAAACATAAACCTTAACAATAAAGATAAAAGCATACTAACCTGACCTCTTTACACTAACATGATTTTTAACAGGTAATGGTATGAAACAAGATCTAACTACAACAATGAAAAGAGTATTATTACAACCCTTTTATAAATATAAACTTCGATGAGAAGTTAAACATAATATTCTAAAAGATTACAACTGCTAATCAACACCATTTCCAAAAGCTAACATCTAGCTACCCAGATTTCCTACCTGAGTGACATCAAATACAACTGTCTGATAAGGTCCAGGGTAAACAAACTTCCTAGCGGATGATTTCCTAGTGGTCTGCTTCAATCTCACCATCTTCGAGCTTAACTGAAAGGGGTTAGATAACAAAAGAAAGAGTGAGCCAATAGCTTAGCAAGCAACTATATCAATAACAGTTAAGCTATGATGCAATATAAATGGATATCAAAGATCCTGGACAAGAGATCCATATACTTTTCCAAGATTGGAAAGTGATATAAACATGGTTTAAAGTTTATCAATAATCAAATCTTTTAATTTTCAAAGCAAAGGAAATCTTTGATCAACAATCATTAACGGCTATCCAAAGTTTCATTTCAAAACAGTTATAAAACTTTCTTAAATAAAACATTAATTTGATTAGAGTTTTTCCACAATGCTCAGACAATACGGGTGATCAGCAATGTAATGTCCCCATACCGGACACAAGGTCCCTCTGGACTTTTATTTATGGGATCCCTAGACTAGTCTCATTACCATTCAACTAGACTTATTGCCATTGCTAGTAATATTAACTTAACCACAAATAAAAAGTACTGGATGGCGTCACTCGGCCTCTTACGCCTCCAATCTATAGGAATCCGTAAATAAAACCATTTAGACGGAGTTCCTTTATTAGTTATCAAAACCAGTTTTCATTTTTTAAAACATTACCAAATCATTTGAGATGAAATAAGACTTCATGAAAGTCTGAAATCATATTTAAGTTCATTTTAAAACTTCCAATGATGACAACTTCAAGGAAATAGGTATCAATTAAAAAGGAATCGCAATAAGGTATCAAGCATAAGCATTAACAATAACAAAGGTCAAGTAAAGGAACCATACGGGTGAGAATATAGGTAATAGCAACAAGGAAAAGATACTTCGATAAAGGAGTTTACAAGGGTAAATCAAACATATGTATTATCAACAGAGTGGTAATCAATAAAAGAGTTCGCAAGAGAAATCAAACATAGGTATTATAATCAAAATGATAATCATTAAAAGAGTTGGCAATGGGTAGTCGAACATAGGTATTATCAAGTAACAAGGATTTAATTAAAAGTGTTCGCAATGGGGTTCAAGCATAGGTATTATCAATTTCAAGGTATCTAGAGTGAACAGGGTAATAATTCCATTCTCAACTCAATTCAATGATCATTCATTAACAGTAGGAATAGGCTATCGTAAAGCAACATGCTCTTTAAAGAATCAGCATATGTGACTGAAAGTAGATAATATAGACATGAATAAAAGATAGGGTTCACGAACTATCACTTGCCTTACAAAAGCTTTCCTGCCTAGCAACCTACTTCACTGGATCTCAAGCTTAGCCTTTCCTTTTCCTACAGGAGCGTCCTCACTCTTTATATCTACACGAGTAAAGACACTACTTCAGAAATAATCCTAATATTCCTCGACGTTCACCTTGAATATCTAACTTTAAACTACCCTTTTTGATTCCCACAATATACCTTATAAGTACCATCATACCATATAGTACTATCCACATCACATGTATCACAAATAATAGTAACTAATTGATCTTTGACTTAAAGTTTGAAAATGTATTTGAAAGACATTTCATTTTCTGAAACAGGTTTCGTGAATAAAACTTCTTTTGGCAAAATATTTGACCAATTAAGAAATCAGAGGTTTAAAACTGAAAAGTCATTTGAAATCTTCTTTATAGTCTTACTTGATTAGTTCAAGTCAAGTCAAGTGAAGTCAATGATCGTTGACCATTTGATCGCTTAACTTTGACTTTCACTATCGTTATAAAACTAATTTTTAAACTTTAAATAAAACAATTTAAGAAAACAAGTTTTCGAAGATCGTTTAGTTACTAATCATATAAGAATACAAGCGAGCGTTAACCAAACTATGTTAGGTCCTTAAGGGATCCTAACGAAATTTTGGCAGCATCTCCCCTATATTTTGACTAACTAGTTGATTTCAAATCAACACCAAAACCAATTAGAATCAAGCAAAGCATGTTCGTACTACTTCCAATATCAATTCATATAGCTCTTACTTAATCAAATAAGACATAGCATCACCACTTATAACCACTAAAGGTCAACTTAAAGTCAAACAAGTACTTTGATCATTAACTTACATATATGATCATCTTATAACATTCATGTTGTAAACAACTAATCATGAACCCCATGATCACATTCAAGTACTAAAGCCAATACATTATCTTATCAATTACTACGCACTAGTCAAAATATAAGTCAAACAAAGTCAAATATAGTCAACACACATACAAGTTC